>JAOVVB010000046.1:6706928-6721563 GCA_028570985.1 Heterobranchus longifilis
TTAACAACCAGCACCTCAGATTAGAGCCGTTATGAAGCTTTACAGAGCAGAAGGAGCAGATATACATCTCAATATCACCTGTTCAAATGAGATTATTGTGGATTTTGTGTATATGTTTATTGCCAGCGATATTGGTTTGTTTCAATCTTTTCTCCGGCTGCTTGTCTCGTTTCTCACGTTCCTCCGTCTCTCTAATGTACAGTAGCAGTAATTCAGTGTTTTTACTTTTTACTTTTGCACACTTGCTTACAATTATTATTAATATCATTTTTCTGCTTTTTCATGAAGCCCCATGAAGCCCTTTTTGTTCTGTTGAGTTTCTCACTTTGTAGAATAAATATCTGTTGTCTTGTTTTAACTTCGTTACCCGTGAGGTTGGAGTGGTTAATGAGGTTAGTACGAGGAGAATATTAGCTCTTTGACTATTTTGCAACTTTCCCAGATAAAGTAGCTGTTTAATGCAATTCTGCACCATAAATCTCATTAAAACTGTGGCCTTTACTCATTTCTCACACTTCCCCTCCTAAAACATTACACCCTTTCCCTTAACATGGCTTGTTTTTTTTTTTTTCAGTTTTAAATAATCATTTCTTTTTCACCTGCTAATGTAGGTTTCCTTTTAACATTTCTCATATTTCTTTTTCATAAATAGCTTTTAAAATGGTAGATTAAAGATAAATAGATGCAGATAAAATAAATATATTCCTAGGTCATATTTTGATCTTTTGTTAATCATGTCTTTTATTTAAACAGTTTTCCCTGTTTAGTAGGATTATTCCCTACAGCAGGATTATTCCAGGCACTTTACCTACTGTATCATTCAAGCTTGACTTTAAATATATAATTTTTTATTAATTTTTTTCTACCAGATTTTCTACATTTTTTGTCACTATTTTCTGCTGTCTGTTAGACTAAAGTAGCTGTTTTTTTTGCTTTGCTCACATTTAATCTACATTTTGGTTAAAAACTGAGGTGCAAAACACAGACACGCACAAAACAACGAGAGAATAAAAACATTCAGCCCTGAAATGCAGAAAACAAATTTACACAAAAAAATGAATAAATAAAAACACGAGGACAAAAAAAAAAAGCAGTTCTGAAAATTCTGGAAATATGTCATGACCGAAGTCATCACCCATATCCATGGTTTACTAAACTGATTATCTAAATTTTAATTTATTTTATTATTTTTTTTAACGGAACTCACAGGGGCAAGCAGAGTCAAAATCCTGCCACCTAAAAGTTCTCTCAAAGTTTTGATAAACCCTGGACGGCTGATGGTGTCGGTTGTGACGTATTTTCAGAAATATTAAGCTTCACCTTAGGACTGCTGCTTTTTGTCGCTCATGTTTTTTTTTTTGGTTTTTTTTGTGTGTGTGTATTTGTGGTTTGCACTTCAGGGCTGAAAGTTTAGTTTTCTCATTGTTTGTGTTTAACACTTCAGTACCTCCTTATTACCCTAATAAATAACTAGCATTTCCCTGTCTAGCCCGCTAAAATATCTGCCTTATGTTATTTCTCACATTTTCCCTGCTGTACTTGACATGTTCTTGAACAAGATCTTTTTTTAATTAACATCCAGTGCAGCGGTCAGATGTTTGACCAGCAGCCGGCTCTACGTTCCGGTTATATTGGACTGGAAGGAACTCGTCCCTGGACTACTTTAAACACTTTGTTTCTTGGCAGTGATGATTTTAAGTGTAAAATATCTGCAGAGTCTTAATTGATAATCACACACTAGGGGTCTAACATGGTCCTGTTTTATCACCTGCAACATCCCAAGAGGTGGTCTAATTTGTGGATGTGCTGTTGCCAGGTTCCCTCACACACAAAGAAAGAAATTCACAGCTATAGAAAAAAAGTCACATTTTTTTCCCTTTACATATCCCAGGAGGTTCGGGTCAGAGTGCAGGGTTAGAGGGAGGGTTAAGGGCCTCACTCAGGGGCCCAACAGTGGCAGCTTGACCATGCTGGAGCTTAAACCCTTGACCAAACAGTCGTAGCCTTTGCCTGGTTGTTCCACCCCCCGAGGTCTCCATCACCCCAGGGAGCGTCTTAGCCAAATGGCGGGGAAGCAAATATCTACAAGTGGATTGATTGATGAATCTATTTCTTTGATATTTTCTGTTTGTTGCGAATATTTTTTTTTTTTTTAATATATTGGAATTATTTATTTATTTATTTATAATTATTTGCTTGAATTGATTTAAAACCTAAAAGTTCTATAAAGTTTGCCTGAAAGCAGTCGGAATGATAATGTTAAACACAAACAGAATGTTCGGCTCTGTGCTTTAACGTACACGTGTTAGTGTTTAAATGAAGTACGAGGCGTGACAGCAATTTTAAAACGGGGAAGCAAATGGTGTGTGAACCGGACATTTCACAAAAAAAAAAAAAAAAAAAATTAAGCAAAAGCAAACTGGTGCATATTAATAATATGAAACACGCAAACTCGTAACTAGTCAAATAAAGAAGTGAATTGTGGCTCTTGTTTTTATTTTTGTACAAAATATGCCATAAATTGTTTCTGGTAAAGGACTTTTAAAACTTAAATAAATAAATTTAATTTAATTAAAAGTGAATACAGATTATTTACATTAATAATAGTTATTAAATGAATTAAGTATGTTAATACATGAAATTATATAAATATATACAATTAAATTCATTAATTAATATTATTTTTTTCATCTTGTGTGTTTTTTGCTAATTTTGTGACCGAAAATTCCTCCACAGTAAACATTCAGAACCTGAGGATTTTCCTAACAGCTAAAAAATTTTAAAAGAAAGTAATATTCTTATTAGTGTGTCCTTATATTCTAATAATCTTTCTGTATAAGTCGTCCCATGAAAACGTTTCCCCCTGTGCTCTCAGGCGTTACCGTCAGGCCTGAGGTTAAATTCCGAAAAAAGAAAAAGGCCGCTAGAAGTGACCGCTCTGGGACTCGGGCGTAGGCCCGGCTCTATCAGGTGTGAACACACATTTAAATGGTTCAAGATGCTCTTTACGATAGTGTTCACGTCCGAGAATTGTGCCCATGAGTACAGCATTCATTTAAAAACCAGACAGCTGTTAAATTCACAAATATGATGAATAAGAGCAGCTCCGACTTGTAGATATGATCTACTGTAGTTTCCATAGTAACAACTTACACAAGGACGTGTAGGGTTAAGACTAATAATAATTAGCTACATGGAATAATATAGAAATAATAAGAATAAACATGTCATTTAAAACACGTGTTTATGGAAGGAGTCTCCAGTGTCAGGGCTTTGTAACAGCCAGGTATGTGATCTTCCAAGTCTTTAGGGTCGAGGCTTCAATTCCTGCCTCAGGGTCTGTGTGCATGGAGTTTGCATGTTCTCCCTGTACTTGGTGGGTTTCCTCCAGGTACCTTGGTTTCCTCCCACAGTCCAAAGACATGCACATCAGTTTAAATCCTGTTCCCAAATTGCCCATAGTGTGTGAAAGAGTGTGTGTGTGCCCTGCGATGGATTGCCGCCCTGTCCAGGGTGTACCCCACCTTGAGCCCAAAGTTTCTGGAATAGGCTCCAGGTTCCCCGCGACCTTGAATTTAAATAAATGAAGGTAATTGTTGCCAAGACGCCCCAAGAGCGACTGGCTGAATGGTTGAAAGATTATGATATAGGAATATAATTTATTATAACCAGCAGATAATTTTTTTTTTCTGATTAGATTTTAAAATCAAGGCAAGGTCAAATGTGTGAAATTAGTTTTTCTTTGCTAGCTTCACTAGTGTGTTCATGGCATGTGAATCTTTAACGTGGCAGACCAGGATTATTTGTTTAAAAAAGAAAAAAATAAAGTAAATTTTATTATTATTGTTGTCTTTCTTTATAGAGTTTCCCATCAGACGAGGGCTGGCCGTTCGCCAAGTACCTGGGAGCATGCGGGCGCATGGTGGCCGTGAACTACGTTGGCGAGGAGCTCTGGAGCTTCTACGAGGCTCCGTGGGAGAAGCGCGTGGACCTGGCCAAGCAGCTCCTGGACATCGCCGAGCAGCTCACCAACAACGACTTCGACTTCGCGCTCTACCTGCTGGACGTCAGCTTCGACAACTTCGCAGTGGGCCCTCGAGACGGCAAGGTCATCGTAGTGGACGCCGAGAACGTCCTGGTGGCCGACAAGAGGCTCATCAAACAGAGTAAGGACACTTTTATTCCCCTCCCCCTCTCCTCTCGGTCTGATTTGCTCTTCTACTTCGCTCTTCAAAGGCACCGAGCTGCAGCCTGAGGCTGTGTTTTCGAGGGCCGATCAATCACTCCGGTCTGATTTGTTTTTTTTTCTCATGAGCGCACCAGCGCAGCACAAGGCAATCTATTCAATACCAGATATCTGCTGGTGCTGAGCGCAGATACCCACTGACATCTCACTCGCACGCGTGTAAACACGCCGGAGGCTCCATCCTTCAGCTTATTCTCGATTCGGGATTCTTGATTCTGATTGGTCAGAAGGTGTTGATTCATTTTTTATAGCAGAAGTCTCGACAGTAGTGCGGCTGCAGATCACAGCACCTAATTATAATCGTTTCTATAGTGATGAATTTAAAAGTGTATCCGGTACATAATCTGTACAGCTGAAGCTTCGCGTAACGAGACGTACTGTATATTTAGAATTTAGGGAAGGAGACTCAAGTGACAAACGAAGTGGTAAACCTGTATCTTTTTAGCATCTTAGTTACAAGTTACACTTCTGAGGGTGGAGAAGTGTGAGTGTTTTTGATCTAATTAGGGTTTAGAGCGAGGAAAACAATGCTGATGAGGAAGCGGTGTTTAATAGCTGCTATAACATAAATCATAACAGAAACTAACTTACTTCATGGATGCAACACAACGTTAACGTAAATATAAACAGATAAAAAGAATATTTTATTTATATAGTTTTTTTTAATTAATTATTATTATTATTATTTTTTTTATTTTTTATTTAAAGGTTGTGTGTTTAATCTTCTTGTTTATTGTTGCAATTAATGTTTTCTGTTTTGTGTGTTCTTTTGGCCTCTGTCCGGTGTAGTGCTTTATTCTAAGTGCTTTATTTTTTACTTTCAATGATTTGTTTTCTTCAAGCGTTGTTTTTTTGTGTTAAGTTTTGCATTTGGATGCAAAAAAGCATTATAGCATTTTGTTTTAATTTTGTTTGGTGTTTAGTTTTTTTTGTTTAGTTTTTGGTGTTATATACAGTATTGCTATTTGTTCCAGTTTTGTTTGCTATTTTTGTGTTTAGTTGATTTTTTTTATGTTTAAGGTTTTTGTTTTACATTTAGTGTTGTTTTTTTGCTGTGTTTACATTTTGTGTGTGTGTTTTTGTTTTTTATTTCAGTTTTTGTTTAGTGTTTTTTATTTTTTTTGGTTAAGGTTTTTTGTTGTTCAAGTTTTTATGTTTTGTTTCACTTTTTGTTTCTTTTGTATTTAGGGTTTTTATATGTTTTTTTAGGGGTTTTATTGTTTTGTGTTTACAGTTTTATTTTTTGTTTGTTTGGTGGTTATTTTTTTGTTTAGTGTTGTTTTTTGTGTAACCTTTACCTTGTGTTCTATTTTTTTTTGTGTGTCTGTTGTGGTATTTAGTTTTTTTTTGTTGTTGTTTTTTATACTCCCTATCATGTTTTATTATAATTTTTTTCCCTTTTGTGTTGTTTTCCTTTTATGTTTTATTCGATCAGACTTGAGGTACTTTCCGATCTGACTCACTGATGTTTATTTTTATTTTTTTCGTTCTACACATAAAAAATACAAAATACAAAAAAATACAAAGTCGCATAGCTTTATTAGGATCATTAAGCTCAGCATCGGCTGAAAGGCTGTAAGAAAACACCAGGCATTCTGACAGAAACACACACTTTAAAAAACATTTCCAGCTGTTAATAAAGTTAAAAAAGTGGGAAGACGTCGTCTGAGGTCAGGTGTTGGGAAGAACTCGGAGCTACTCGGATATCACAACAATATTTAAATATTTCTCCGAACAGCACTTGGTATAAATATCGGCTGCTGGAGTCTTTGCCCCTCATCGTGTGACCTGAAGCACACTGAGAGTTCTTTGGTGTCGGAGACGGATCTCCACAGACTCCCGAGACCTGCTGGTGTACTGTGTACTGCTATTGTTTTCCGGATGGAGCAACTCAGACGAGGGATGAGTTTCAAACCTCTCTCCCTCTCTCTTTCCCTCCCCCGGATGCTGCTGACTGCATCGATTCGCCCTCCCTCCAGCGGGGCTGTTGAGCTTCACGCTGAGTTCCGCTTCCTGAACATTTGCCACCTATTTCCCACACTAAACATGCCGGTTCCCCCGGAGGCCCGAGACGGATTTCAGACATGTTCTTCAGCAGCTGAGGCTTTGATAGAGGCAGAGCTGCGGATCTGCACTGGAGATGTGGAGTGGTGTAGGTGTGAAGGGTGGGCTGGGGATTTCTCAGAGCCTCTCCTTCCTTCCTTCCTTCCTTCCTTCCTTCCTTCCTCCTGGACGCCCCCCCTCCGTCTCTCTCACTCGCTCTCTCTCTCTCCCTCTGTGTCTGCATTTCTCTCTGACCAGGTTCCAGAGCTGTGAAATCGATGTAGCCGTCTCACAGTTGCATTGTATTGCCAGTGAGAGTTTGTTTTTCAGTTTTTATTCCAGGAAAAATGTTTCCACCAGTAAAACTTCATGAGTCGGTATAAAATGCGCCGCCTGATAAGACCTTTCCCAAAATAAGACAGATGAGGCAATTCTGCAGTGTGTGTGTGTGTGTGTTGATGTGTAAGAGAGTTTGTGTGTGTATGCATGTGTGCATATGTGACCGTAAAACTGATGGAAGGTCTGATGAACTGTCACATGTTCAGGCGCGCTCGTTAGTGAACGCAGCCCTTTTGTACCATCACGTGCGTCCCTTTATGCTCCTGTACTATCTCACACACACACACACACACATTCACACTCTTGTAACTCCATTCCATGCCAGGCAGGAGAGGCGAGAGTCTGTCTGGATAAAAACTATGTGCAAAATAATAGCATTAGTCGCATTTGCAACCATTTCAGTCACCATCTGGTGTGTGTGTGTGTGTGAGAGAGCATGTGTGTGCATGAGTTAGGCTGTGTGCAGGTGTGCAAGCATGTGTGCAAACGCGAGTGAGTGAGTGAGAAAGAGAGAGGGCGTTTGTGCTTGTGTATATTTGGGAGCACATGTAAGTGTGTGTGTGTGTGTGTGTGTGAGAGAAGCGTGTAGACTCGGAGTCAGTCCCTCCTGAGCTCAGTCCTGTCCCGCTGCCAGCAGTCTAACAGAAGCGGCTCTGTGTTTTGCAGCTCACAGGAAGTGGAGAGAGTTCACTCGTGAGGACACGGCCTCTTCCCGCCGGCTCGTCCTCTCTGCACCGGCTCCGATCCGCTGAACCTACCATCTGACGTTCCCACCGGCACCGTCATGCCTACACTCAGGGTGCAAAGATTAATCCACGCTGTCGACTAAAATCGATAATTAGTTTAATTGAAAACTAATTCGCTCCATTCTCGCGCGAACTGTGAGCACTCTGACGTCATGAAGGTGTCAGGCTTACTAGAGCGAAGGGAGTTAATTAGCGCGATGCCGAACACCTTCACGCGCAAAAGTTGAAAGTGTGGGAACATTTCACTCTTCACATGAGCGAAACAGCCGCTAGAATCAAAAGGGAAAGACTTTGTGCTAGCGGGGGGGGGCGTGGCCAAGCGAAGCATCGCCGTGAAGGACGCGAGTGTCGGGTTTTTCATGTCCAGTTCTCTTTAATGAACGTCTGTTATCCTGTGCGCGTATTATCGCGAGCTTTTAGCTTTTAATTAGCCGTATTCTCCTCAGGTGTGTGTGTGCTTTTCCCACTTACCTCACTCTCGCTTCACTTCGCTTGAGTCCGCCCCTGCCGCTTGACCACGCCCCTTCACTAAAGTCTCAGTTTTCTTAACATTTCAACGTATCTCCTACAATTACCATCTTTAGGCTTTAATTACTAGTTAGACTTTATTGCACATACTTAGTTGTTCCTTGGTTTTAGATTTTGTTTTATCAGGAAAGGTCTTAATTAATATTAGAGCTATCAATATTAACGAGTTAGCGCATGTGATTAATTTAAAAATATTAACGTATTATTATTATTTTTTTTTTAACAAATAAATCATACGACCACTTTTGACCCTAATGGCTTTCCATAATCTAAGCGCGGTTACCCGGTTGTGTGTGATAACGGCACGTTTAACGCTGATAATAAGATGAATGAAGAAACATCACCAGGTTCACTGAACAGCAAGTTTCATCATCATATAAACCTTCTAGATGGAGTTTTGGATAAAACCAAGGCTGTGTGCTCGAGCTACCTTCAAGAGGAAACTCTTTTTACTAGAATACATTAAACATAAGCTATGGGAGCGGTGGCTCAGGCAGCTGAGGCTCTAGCTTGTTGATTTTTGCATCTAAGGATCCGGGTTCGAACCCCGCCGTCGGAGGGTTGCCACCACGTACTACCCAGCCACTGCATGACCCATTCGAGAGATTTTAATTTAACATTTGGTAAACGTTAATGTTTTCGATATTATAAAACTGCATAATGTTTCCTCTAACCAGTTTGTCATGCATTTCTTTATTCAAACATTGCATGTTTATAATACAAGTGAATCTGAGTATTTTTTTTAAATTTTGATTAATCGTGATTAATCTCAGACTATGACTGTGATTAACTAGACTAAAAACTTTAATCGGTTGACAGCACTAATTAAAGAATCTTTATGTTGATATTGATAGTTGCCACATGCACAAAAACAACCGCAGGCTAAATTTAAAAGCTGATAATCTAAGTAAGAGCTATAGAGTAATTGTGGCATTTGCCATTCGATTAATCGATTCAGTAATCAATAGATTAATCGATTATCAAAATGATGGAATGGTGAAAACTTAAAGTATCTATGTAATTCGCTCTAGATTAGATGAATATCGTAAATGTAAATAGTCGCTAGTTGCAGCCCTAGCCTACCCAATGTTCCAGAGCGCCCCCTAGTTTGTGTAGAAATGTGCAGTTCCCGATGAACGTCTCTGTTTCAGTCATGAAGTGATCAGGAAGCAGGTATGGAAGAGAAACAGGCGTGGAAACAGCAGCTCACAGGTCTATCGTTTCTATGGTAACTGATTATTCACTGCGACTCGTCTGGCACACCTGATCCAAAAGTACTAAGTGTTATTAAATTTGAAATCAGCTGATGGCACTGATGGTGTGACCCGCTGTAACCCGCAGCGTGTATTAGTTTTAGCCCAGGCGAATATTCAGATCTGCTTATCCGACACCGAGTCCGTTCAGCGCTCAGGATTTCCCCTACACACGAGACGGGAAGGGATTCTGGATCGCCGCCGGTGTCTGAGGTCTTTCAGAACAGGATGTTTGTGTAACTCGGCCAGGCGTAAAGCTGTTCGGCTCTTCAGCCCTGACTGAGCTTCGCCCCGTAGAGCAGCTCCGGTCCGCTGGAGAAATACGAACACGCGGCTCCCTCTTTATTCCTTCACCTCTCCTAACCCCCAGGTGTAAGTGCAAATTAGAGAAGGAGAACATGGCCTGGAGTCTATGAGAGCATGTGCGTACGAGTATGTGTGTGTGTGTGTGTGTGTGTTTGGCAGGGGGGGTGTTTGGAATATTGGCTGTGATTGTGTCTGACACTGGAGCTTGTTTGAATTGGAAATCGGGATATTTGGGTTGCAAAATTTGGTTAGAGGGGATTAAGTACCGCTGGAGTTCTTCGGCTGGAGAAAATTGCAGATTTTAGTTCCTGTTCTGATCGTTATCCTTGAGGACATGCGCACTGCACACACACACACACACACACACACACACATACACGCACAGACTCTGTGGTAGTTCTGAGGCTAATGAAGCAGATTGGCGGCCCAGGCCCATGTGGGAGATGCAAAAGTGCCGACTGGTAAAGAATTGGCAGCAGTTCATCTACACCATCATCTCCTCATGGCAGATACTCTTTCTGGCAGGATGGAGAGATTGATTGATCTCTCGGAAAAGGGAGGATTTTTTTCCCAGCGAGCGAGGTTCTGCAGTGCATTACGGGCTTTTTCGGCTCATCGATCCCAGTGGTGTACCTGTACCTGCGAGTGTCTCTTCTATGAAAGAGTTTTGCTCAGGATGTTTAAACCCAGGTATTAACGAGACGTTCACTGGATTAGAAGTGAAGGCAAGGAGCAACAGCTTGGTTTGATATACCTCGTTTTTTTCCCCCTATGCTTCCTTTTACGCTTATTAAGGATGGGAATAACCCGGGACAAACACATACGATATTATCGCGATACCTAGGTGCCGATTTAATTCGTATCGCGATTCTGAAAGTATCACTGATTATGATGTTATAGATATCCTGATTCTTCTTGATTTTTTTCCTTTGGATTGTGTCACAGTTCTAAACAATTTCATCAAAGATTTTCTCCTACCATACAGGATGCTGTCCTGCCTGCCACTATGTGACTACTTTAGATCACACCACCTGTAGGATTATAGAGGAACTGCGACAGTTTACCACCTTAAACGCAATTTCATTTTAAAATATGGATTTTGGAGTCATTACGGCGCTACATAAATCGCCACATAAAAAAAAATTGCAATACATCATTGAAAATGTTTTTTTTTTTCCATTCCCCTCTAATCATTATAAACATACAGAGATTTAAAGCAATCAATGAATTTGTTACGCTGAGCGATCCTGAATGATCTCTTTAATCTCTAGTCATTATTTAGTCTCATCCCGTCATTACAGAAGAGCTCCCGGCGCTGTTAGGCTGAAAAAGTATTTGCCTAGTATAAATGCATAGGTGCCAATAATTGTGACGGTTTTGAACCAAAATTAGAGCTTTTTCAACACAAAAATATCTTTCAATAAATTTTTATTGTTATCTTCACCAAGGGTGCCAATAAATATGAAGCTGACTAGGTGGAGAGGGGGGATGGGGGACCTTTAACAACACACCGTGAGTGTTTTATTACCCCTCTAATTCACGCCTGCTTCTTTCTCACAGATAAGCCGGAGAGCTACGACATGTGGTACGAGAGCCGCTTCGAGGAGTGCGACAAGGAGGCCTGCCTGTCTTTCTCCAAAGACGCCCTGTGCTCAAGGGTCACCGTCGACCATAACTACTACGCCATCTGTCAGAACCTGCTGTCCCGCTACGCCACGTGGAGAGGCAGCACCGGGGGCCTGCTGCACGACCCGCCGGCCAACGTGGCCAAAGACGGGCATCTCGACGCCCTGCTGGAGGAGTGCGTCAAGCCCAAGGCGCGGTACGGACGCTTTACGGCTGCGAAAGAGCTCCGGCAGTATCTCACCGAGCTCAGCGGTACGGTCAGGTAATGACCGGGGCGGAGGGTACCGAGATACTAACTGCTTCTCTCGCTCTCCGGGTGGCCGAGGAGCTGTTTCAGAGCGAAGGAGAGAGGAAAAACATCCGCAAGCTCTGATAGCTGTGTTAACGTTCCAGCCTACTGACTTTTTAGAAACTGTGATAGATCATGATGGCTGGATGAAGCTCTCCATGTTTTTTTTTTTATGGAATGAAAGAACACTTTTTCTTTTTTTAAACTTGATTTCACGATGGAGGGAAACGGAAACTTGCTAGTGTTTCAGTCTCAGCTCAGAGAGTTTGCGGTGAATCTCTGAAAAGAGAAGCAGGAGCTGTCGTACTTTCTTCCAAAGCGTTGCTCGGTTCGCTAAGACGTGAGCATGCTCAGAAAGGACAGCTGGAGAGTTCGGCGCACAGCAGCTCGGGAGAAACCCATATCCAGGCCTCTTCACTAAATCTCAAGACTTCCAGTGAGCTGATGGTTGGCAGTCAGGCAAAGATGAGGGTTTAGAGCTGAATAATGACATACAGATGGTTTTGCTTTCACGTATATACCAAAGATCCTGGATATATGTTGCTCCGATTCCTGTACGTTTCAACATCCTGAACTGATTACGAGTGCCCGAGGCACGGCAAGACCGACACATTTATTCATCGAGCAGATCCAGTGAGGACTGAACTGATTACGGAACGATTCTCTGTTCTGAATAAATAACCACCTGGTCCGGCTCGAACCACTGTTTGAAAGCTGAGACGCCGAAATGCGGCGATGCGCCGGCCCTACCGTCCAAATTAAATTCTCCAGCTCTGAAATTGATTTAATCACACGTCTCTGACACTTAACATCGGTTAACCTTCAGCTATCAATCTGCCATTTTTTCATGTTACTTTTTTTTTTTTTTATAAAACAAATTAGCACATTAGGTTTGATTTTGCACATGGTGCACCAGGGAATTAGCCCTGTGTGTGTGTGTGTGTGTGTGTGTGTGTGTGTGTGTGTGCGGAGCCATGATTCAAATCATAAAATCATTGATCTCTGAGCTTTGGGAAAGGGGCTGGAATCCGGAATCCAGATAATCACTTCAGCTTAGGACATTTCGCCAAGGACGTGAACGCAAAGGAAAGACGTTGCCGTTCTTTCTCTACATATTGAACTTGAGTTCCTGGAGATCTCCAACCTAACAGAACCTGCTTCCTTCTCTAATCTAATCTCCGACTCGAGCTCTGCTGTATCTGAATCTGTTTAACTGTTGGACTCGCGTCAGAATTGCGCGATCCACATGACCTTGACTACTCACGTCAGGTATTAGATCAGGGCAGGAATGGGGCTCCACACGGTTCCGCGTCTCCTCGAACCTCCAAACGTGGAAAAGCAATAAGTGACGTTCCTCCGTTGTCGTTCTCCACCGTATGACCCGGTTTCATCATTTTCGAGATCTCTGCTCTACCTGGGACTCATTAGCACCTCTTTAGCGGCGGGTGCGAGCGTTTTGTAAGTGCGTTAAAAAAGAAAAAAAAAAAACCTAAATGGGAAAAAAAATAACCCTGTCTGCTTGTGTTGTAATTATTTTTCATCGAGTCATATATCAGCGGTGTCTGATTTTACTGTGCCTTTCATTCGAAAGTTGTATCCACAACTTTTCAGTGGGTTTAATTGATCAAATAAATGAATCTATCTATCTAGATATTATCTTGTTTTCTTTGATTACCAACAACGCACAATGTAGTGTCCGGGTTCAGGTGTGAAAATGATTCCTCAGTCTCCCAGAACCACTCTTAATGGGGGAAGAAAGATATGATACTCTGGTGATTTAGTACATTCAAGTCGTCTTTAGTACATTCAGGTCGTCAGCTGACTTCATTTTATTGCCACATAACGTTGCTGAGTCCAGACCTGAGCAACTGAAGCAACTTCAGATCACTATGCATGGACACTATGCATGATCGCTTCATGTCCTTCCCTTCTCACCCTGACACGCCCATCACTCTGGAATAGGCTCAATCTGGACTCATCAGACCACATGACCTTTTCCCCCGCTTTAAAGTTCAGTCTTTATGCTCTCTAGCAAACTGAAGCCTTTTCTCTTATCAGTCTCACTAACAAGTGATTTTCTTATGGACACACAGCTTTTTACGCCCAATCCTGAGAGTTCTCATCACATTGTGTGTGCATGGACATGCTCTTACTTTCACTTTAAAACATAGCATTTGAATTCTTTTAACATTTCAACTACACTGCGAGGTTAAGTGATAATTTTTCACATTAGTCAAGTGTTCATCACGATCCTTTCAGGTGTTAATAACATGATGGACAGCCTTTAACCCTGTACCAGTCATTGTAAATCTCTTAAGATGATTTATTTGCTTAATCCAGTCTTATAATTAGATATTTTTTTTGGCCGGGTAGTGTGGTCATTTATTTAAATTTGCAATACAAATAGTCTCCACAAACAGAAATAAAATCTTACTCATAATCTTTTATTCTTTATTATCTACAGTCGACCGCTCCTCACTTTTATTGCCGTTGCTATGACCATCACTGTGCACAAGGTTTCTATTAAAAGTAAAAGAAGTGCTTTGATTAAAAGAACACGGTCCTCTTAAACTATTTATATCGGAATAACTGTGATGTATATACTGTACATATGATGCCTAGTAATAATGTATCAGTTTGTGTATTATTGTTGCTATGCTTTTCTAAAGGTGGTTTGCAGCACTAATGTCACGAGGAAACGAAAGTAGAGACAACGGTCTGTTTTTGCTTTTCAGCTTCGAAAAACAAGACTAACTCGATCTCCATTTTCTAACATCCTGTTAATAAGAAATGCAGCGACAAAAAAAGAAATCCAGATAAAATAATAGCACACACACTTAACTCGAAGTCCCAGAATGCAATGGAGTTATAGTAAAAAGGTCAGGAACGATCAAAAGGAAATATTTAATTGTATTTTGTACTGTATGTGTACGCTCATGATTGTGATGCAGATCATGTCTTTTTTGCAGATTTTCTTCGACGCAGTCCTATTCATTGGTCACCCTACTGTATATTGCTCCGACTAATGTTAGAGACTTAACTCAATCTAGTTAGCCATCTATGAGACATTGAGCATGCTGGTTGATAGCAGTATTAGCATGACAGACGAAGCGCTGGAAGCTGATCTGCATGAGCAGGGTGTATAAGTGAAGACATGAGAGAGCGAGACACACTAAGGCTATGTTCTCATCACAAGACATGTTGTTCAATTCTTTGGTCAGATCGGATTTGCATGTCATAACGGAGCACATTCATAATT
>JAOVVB010000046.1:6721663-6738988 GCA_028570985.1 Heterobranchus longifilis
TGTTATTTTATAGTTTTGAAATCCCCAGTATTGTTGTAGAATGTAGAAAATACATCACTAAACAAAAACAAAGAAATCTGCAAGTGACCCCAAACTTTTGAACGGTAGTGTATATATATATATATATATATATATTTGTGCTTTCATTTGTGATTTGTGCTTTCAGAATCTGCAGATACACATTAGGATAAAAATATATATACATACAGAATTGAGTCATTCTGAGGCTGATAATGAGAAACGGTAAAACGGCAAATGGGAAATGTACGAAATCGTTGTGAAAATAGATCAACACAGAACTTTTCATCTTGGTATTTCATTATAAACTAAAGCTGATGTGTGAATTATAAAGATTATGCAAGTCATTCATGCAGAGTTTTCCTTTAATTTGCTTGATTGGCCATTTGGGTAACCAGCTGCAACAAAATTATTATTTATATCACTTCTTGATGAAGCGCTTTTCAATTGATGAAAAGCAAAAAAAAAAAAAAAATTAAATGCACGTACAACCTATTCCATAATTTTTTTTGTACATGAATCATCACCACCTGAAGGCAGCTTATCAAAAAAAAGGTAAGAGTTTCACAGAGAATTTTGTGTCTCTTGTCTTCCTTATGGACTCATTTGGTAGCATAATTACTTCGAATTGATGTGCGTTGATTATAAGCGTAACCTCATCAATAATGGTTAAGACTTAACTTCTAACAGTCAACATTCAGGCAGGTCCTGTGAGTTCATCCAGACCTTTGTGCTAAGTATTTATACAGTATGTAGACGTGTGTGTGTGTGTGTGTGTGTTTATGAATGCCTTATGAGCTGTTCTTTTCTGAATCACAGAAATGATTTTTATTTTACCTTTGGGAGGGCAGGCTGTGCTAGTGGAACAGTAACACAATTACAGTTTTATACTAAATGTGTTGTTTTGCTTAAGATTTTAGATTTTGCAACACAAACGGGCAGTAAATCTGTCATTCAAATTCCTGTGGAAGAATCATTTGCAAACTACTACTATTACTTTCTGATATAGTAAGGAAAATTGATCAGGCTTATTTATATAAAAAAAAAAGGTAAATGTACAGAGTCGGACAGAAAAAAAGTATACAAACTTCAGGAAAAGAAAAACTTATAGCAATAAATTTAGTATTTTGTATTACATGTTATATTTCTATATATGATAATGTTATTAATATTATATTAAGATATACATAAGTATTTTTCTTTATAATATCTATAAAAATATATATATAAAAAAATAATATATATATATATATATATATGCCTTAATTCTTTATCGCATTGATTTCGATTTTGCTCCATATTGACACGACAGCATCATGCGCTTCCTGCAGATTTGTCAGCTGCACATACATGATGCAAATCTCTTATTCCACCACATCCTAAAGATGGTCTATTACATTGAGATCTGGCGACTGTGGAGGTCGTGTGAGTACACTAACCTCATTGTCACGTTCAGCAAACCAGTTTGAGGTTATTTATTTCATTTATTTATTTTTTTTGCTTTTTGACAAACTGTACCATGTTATTCTATCGTTTTAAAAGGATGGACATGATTAGCAACAATACTCAGGTAGGCTATAACATGTAACATGTAGGTATAAAAATGTTCAATTGGTCCCTAGAGGCCCAAAATGAGCTTTACAAATCTTCCCACACCATTACACCAGCAGCAGCCTCAACTGCTGATACAAAACAGGATGGCAGTTGTTTATGCCAAATTCTAACCCGACCATCCGAATGTTACAGCAATAATCGAGACTCATCAGACCAGACAACATTTTTTTTTGTCCAATTTTGTGGAACCCATGCAAACTGTAGACTTGGCTGGAAGGAGTGGCACCGGAGAGGTGTTCTGCTGCTCTTCATTGTGTTTTGCATTCAGAGATGCACTCCGGCAGACCGCAGTTGCAATAAGATGTTATTTGAGTTACTGCTGCCTTTCTTTCAGCTCAAACCAGTCTGGCCATTCTCCTCTGACCTCTATCAACAAGGCATTTTCGCCCAGAGAACTGCTGCTCACTGGATATTTTCACTTTTCAGACCACGCTCAGTAAACCCTAGAGACGGTGTGTGAAAATATCAGTAGATCAGCAGTTTTGAAAATACTCAGACCAGTCTGTCTGGCACCAACAACCATGCCGTGTTCAAAGTCGCTAAAATCAGTGTTCTCAACTGCAGTCCTTGAGGACCGCCTGCCCTCAGGAATTAATCTGGTAGCTCCACCCCCCTCCCCCCAAATTAGCATAATACTAGAAACCTTACTACTAGAATGTTTGGTGCAAAAATAATGTTAAAAGGTTACAAAGTCCAGTTTTTTATTTCTGCAGTGGCAAAAAAATTTGATTTATGCAGATTGCTTTTACTCACACTTTTTCGTCTATACCACTTTATCCTGTATTCAGGGGGCCTGGAGCCTATCCCAGGAGACGAGGCGGGTACACCCTGGGCAAGTTGCCAATCCATTGCAGGGCGCACACACACATACACACACTCACACACTCATTCACACACTACAGGCAATTTGGGAATGCCAATTAGCCTAATCGGTATGTCTTTGGACTGTGAAAGTAAACCAAAGTACCCAAAGTAAACCCTCCAAGCACGGGGAGAACATGCAAACTCCATGCACACAGAGACGGGAATCGAGCCTGGCCAGGAATCGAACCCGGTCCCTGAGGTGCAAGGCGACAGTGCCAACCCCTGTAATTGCTTTATTTCCCCTATATTTTTTAGGTGTGCAGGTAAAGCAGATTTTTTTATTTTTTATGACCGAACAAAAAAAAGACACCTTTTCTGCCATTTCTCACAAGGTGGTAAATGACTTGATGAAATGACATTTGCAGTGCAAGGCACCACTGACACACCCACTCTGAGGTCCCCACAAGTAAGGGAATTTGACCTGTAGCTCGTCCCACAAAAATAATTTTTTTATTTTTTTCATTTAACATTTACAGTTATGGCATTTAGCAGAAGCTCTTATCCAGAGTGACTTACAGACATGCTTTGAGGTTTCTAGCAATAAATACATTCCAAGACTGGTTCACTACATCAGGGATTAAAATTCACATCAGTCTAAAAATTATGTTGGGGAGGTAACGTAGTGATACAAGTACACAGACAACACAGTTTTACTGGATTGTAGACTCTATGGCCAGATACAAAAAATAATAATAATAAAAGTCACACACACTAATATTTCATTGGACCGTTTTTTAATTACAGTTGTGGCATCATTTTAATAAACTTATGCAATGGAAGAGTCAGACCACTGTGTAAAGCTTTCTCCAGCGCATCACAGAGATTCTCAGTGGGGTTAAGGTCTGGCCAATCCATGTGTGAAAATAACATCTCATGCTCCCTGAACCATTCTGTCACAGTTTGAGCCCAATGAATCCTGCCATTGTCAACTTGAAATATGCCTTTACCATCAGGGAAGAAGGAATCTATTGATGGGAAAAACCTGGTCATTCAGTACATTCAGATCGTCAGCTGCCCTTATTTTTTTCCAACATACAGTAATGGTGTTGAACCTAGACCTGAGCAATTGGAGCGACCCCATTCTTGTAAGGTAGCCATGATTGGTGCATCATTTCATCCGCCTCCCTTCTTACCCCCGTCAGACCCATCACTCTGGAACATCTGCACTCATCAGACTACATGACCTTTTTCCAATGCTCCACAGTCCTTCCTTTATGCTCCCTAGCAAACTGTAGCCATTTTATTTTTTAATTAGTCTCACTGATAAGTGGTTTTCTTAAGGCTACACAGCTGTTTAGTCCCAATCCCTTAAATTTTTGTCATATTATGTGTGTGGGAATGCTCTTACTTTCAGTATTAAACATAGGTGCGAGTGCTTTTTTTTTATTTTTATTTTTAATGATTTAATTGTTAAAAAGTATTTAAGTGATCTCCCATCATGCTCATTCAGGATGTTTTTCTGACCATAGTTCTTCCTCGAATATGATAGTTCACCACTATCCTTCCAGGTTGTAATAATTTGTTATACAGTTCCTAACCCAATATTAGTAGTTTCAGCAAATTTCCTTAGTTTTCTTTTCTTAAATGGATGAATTTTGTTGCAGGAAGGGTTGTTGCTAACCCTAACCCTAACCCTCTTCTGAAACAGAGTAACATAACAGGATATGTCTACTGACACGGGTGTTAAAGAAATAAGAAGCTTCTCACTACATCACTTAGGGTTAAATAACATGTTGCAGCTAAACAATATTAATCATTGCATTAATTTTCCAATGGAAGGCTCTTAAGCATTTGCTTAGTTAAATTAAGTAGTGGCTTTTTTAAGTACTTCAAGAAGAGGTAGATTTTAGACATCATTTGAAGTGCCCAAGGGGTGTGTCTTTAGTTAAAGAGACTCAGGTTAGGGTTAGATGTACTATTAGCAAAGCAGTAAAAATAATGCAATCAGTGGGAAAGAAGGATATTAAAGGTCCCATGTAACAAGTTATCATAGGTCTCTGTTTTCCCCTAAATTGTGTGTCTGTGTGTTTTAACGCTCCAGATGAAATATCCCTCAGATGATGCACTTCTCCTCCTCCAAATGTGCTGTTAAATGAGCTATTGCTGAGCCACGTCCTACCAGAGAACCGCACAGCTGAGCAACAGCCCGAGGGAGGGGTATATTCTTATATTAGGTCACAATGGGGGTTTAAACATGAAAAAATGGGGGAAAAAATAAAAATGTTATTCTTCCTTTTTTTTTTTTGTACATGTACCCTGCAGATCCATCTGAATGTTTACAACGAAAGTTAATTTTGTGTAGCATGTCCCCTTTAAGATACATGTGTGAGTGTGTGTAAAAGTGAAAGTGTTACTACATTCATAAAGACTCTTGAGAAGGAAGAAAGTGGGCGGAAATGGTCTGAAAGCTCACAGAAAATTATAGCTTTTCTCTACGTGTGTGTGTGTGTGTGTGTGTGTGTGTGTGTGTGGATAGAACAAGAATAGTATCCTTGCCTCGGGCTCCTACACTATAATTTTGGCTTTGTGTTTCACCACACCCAGCAGTTTGCCAGAAACATTATTAAGCAATAATCCACACATGCATGCAGACACATGGTACACATTGTGTACTTCCTCTGAGCTTTGTCACATTAATCCGACTGTCTAACAGAGAGGGATTGTGGGGATAACGAATCTGTCTCCGGAGACCTCGGCACTGCCTGTTTGGATAAATAAACATGAATCTGATCCAACCCAAGAGGATTTTATCGGTGGTGCCGGATAAAATAAAATAAAAAAAACGATGGTACTTTTCTACAGCGGCACGGTGGCGTAGTGGTTAGCACCGTCACCTCGTACTTCCAGGGTTTGATTCTGCCTTGGGTCTGTGTGTGTAGAGTTTGCATGTTCTCCCCGTGCTTGGTTGGTTTCCTCCGGGTTCTCTGGTTTCCTCACACAGTCCAAAGACTAGATGCAGGTTAGGATAATTGGTGTTCCCGAATTGCCTATAGTGTGAGCATATAAGGGTGTGTATGTGTTTGCGATAAATTGGAACCTTGTCCAGGGTGTATCCCCCATCCCCCCACCCCCATGCCCTAAATCTCCTGGGATAGGCTCAAATATCCCTCAAATTTGCACACTGTAGTCCCAAAATTCTTTAAAAACAACACACGGTTCCTTGAGTGTATATAAAATAATTTGTAGGGGGGAAAAAAACACTCTCTACACTGGTTCTCATTTGGGTTTCAAGCTAGAACCAAAGATTTTTTTGGTCCAAAAATTAAGATTTCTTACCTGAGAATGTCAGGTTCTCTTCATCTTTAAAACATTTATTATTTTTCCTAAAAATGTGCAATTTAAAGAATAAAATATTCACAGTCTAGATCTACAAATGAAGGGAATTTAAAGAAATTAAAAAAAAAAGTTTCAAAAATAGTTTGCATCAGCATTTTTTTGAACAGCATCTGTGATGTTAAAAGGTTCCCTAAAAGCATTCTGCATATTTAAAGGTTCTTTGCTTTGATCAATCAATCAATCGATTAATCAATGTAGCGAGGTTGTCATAGTGTTGGACTGATCAGAGGATCCCGGTTTTGATATCGATACCTTAATGTCCTTCAAATTCAACTGTTCAGATACAATCTATATGTATATAATTTACATTAGTAGTAATACTGTATAAGCACCTACAGTAGATGTAACTTCATCTCTTTTTCTTGCATAAGGCTACACCTATAGGGCACCACATCCTATTGTCTCCACTGATACAGCTCCCATTATGGCACTTCATTATCGTTTCTTGTACAAAAGGGAACTCTAAAGGGCGCTGCATCATTTAGTCTTCACCGAGAGGGCACCTTAGAGGGCATTTAGTCACTTTTTTTTCCTATTTAACGGCCAGTGTATCATGACTTCTCCACTGTACAGGAACCCTGGAGAGCACTTTATCATGTACTATAAATGCACTTTGCAAGCCATGTCATTAAATATTATTTTAAATAAGCTGTTTGTGCATGAAAGGGTTTATAACATGTAAGCTTTGAAGAGAAAACTAAACAAGGCATGTTTGGAAATATTAATAATAAATGAATTAAAATGTCCTAAATGTTTATATTTAGTCCAATTACGTCCAAAAATTTTTTAAAGTGCTTGTCGATTTATAAAATCTTCATCCATATAAAAATGTACACATACAAATGTTAAGTCATTTCTATAGCTGTTTAAACCATGCTTATGTAAAGGACCATTAAAAATAATAAGTTAAGCATCCAGAGTAAAGCTTTAAAGATGATGAGTGAGTGATTGAATCTCTGAACACGGAAATCACTCCAATACAACTAGATATTTAAACGTAGGTCTTTTTTTTTTAAAGCAATGTGTTTCAATAATGTTTATTTTCTGAGCATTTAATGCTTATTTTAAATCCTATTATTAAGAATTGAAAGACTTTTTTCCCTGCAAATCTTTGTCTTTTTCTTCCATAAAAACATTTTATAAAGGAGAACCTCAGTTTTGTCCCTTCCATGAGAGAAGGAGAAGTGCTCTTCTTTTGTACAACATTTTTCTTTCAATTCTTAAACAACATCGAACAAACTGTTTGAGCCATCCCGAGACGAGACGAGCCTAGCCGTGCTCCTCACATTAAGTGTTTCTATAGAGAAACTTTTTGCTTCTGCTTAGGTTAGAAAAAGCCATCAGCTGTTAGAGGCAGCTCCAGACAGCTGGAGTAATTGTTCCCCACATTGTCTGATTGTACCTGTGTCCTCTGGGCAGACAGACTACCTTTTAAAACATCCTCTTAGCTGTCAGCGAAACACGCTTTAAATAAGAAATATGTGGGTCGTGGTGCCACTGTTCTGTGCTACATGAGCTAAATCTGAACATGAGCGTGGCCTCGCTTGTCAGACTGCTGGCTTCCTAAAAAAAGACCCAGATATCTTATTTGGGCCAGACAAGGAAAAACCCTTTGTGGCTTTTTCACATGGGAAGAGAAATAAGAATAATAAGAAAATGCAGCAGAAACAAAACCCAGAGTGACTGTGTGTGATTCTACGATATTAAAAATAGCCAAAGGAAAAAAAGGATGAGTTGAAATTATTAAATTATTGATATCATATGACAGCGATATTAAGTTCTTGGCTGTTGATTGGTGTTAATTTTCAATAACAGAAGCTCTGACATTATTTATGCTGTTATGCATATCGCAGGTTTGCGTATATTAAGGCACCTGCTCAAAGACGTTATTGTGTCTATAGTAACAATTTAGACCTGTAGGCTTAAAGATACAGTAAAGATTGGACTTTGGAGTGATGGAAAAAGGTCATGTGGTCTGATGAGTCCAGGTTGGTCCTATTCCAGAGTGATGGGCGTGTCAGGGCAAGAAGGGAAGGGGATGAAGCGATGCACCCATCATGCATAGTGTCCACTGTACGAGCCTCTGGAGGCAGTGTTATGATCTGGGGTTGCTCCAGTTACTCAGGTCGAGACTCTGGCTATAGTCTATAATTATGTGGCAATAAAATAAAGTCAGCTGACGACCTGAATGTACTGAATCACCAGGTTATCAAATCTGTGAAGGTTTTCTTGCCTGATATATTCTCGCCCATATTCCAGGACTCAGGTTGTAAAAGAGTAATGAGATAATTACAATATTGAAATGTCATGTCGTCACATTGTCACTTTGTTGCTCGTTTGCACATTTGCATCTGTCTTGTCCCAGTTAGCCAGCTAATTAGGTTTCTTAGTTAGCTAGTTAGTTTTTATTAATTTATGTTGTTAATTTATGTTCTATGTAGCACTTTGGTCCTGGAGGAACATTGTTTCGTTTCACTGTGTACTAAACTGTATATACAGTAGTTGAAGTGACAATAAAAGCCTACTCGACTTGACTTGAGTGAGGAATCATTGAGGAATCATTTACACAGATGAACTAGTCACTACTGAGTCCTGACATTAACCCCACTCGAGAAGAGTTTGCCTCTGTCCGACATACAAGAGAGGCAAATACAAGATTTTGGCCAAAGAGTGATGTAATGAATGTTGTGATATTGCATGAGGTTGTCGAAAAACATGCCAATGTGTCAATCAATGTGTATCGTAAGCAAAGCTTAAAGAGGTTATTCTTTAATAAATGGATATTTAGGCCCTATGAAGGCTTAGTGGTTAGCACTGTCGCCTTTCTCCTCCAGGGTTGGGGTTCGATTCCCGCCTCGGAGTCTGTGTCCGTCTGTGCATGTTCTCCCCGTGCTTGGTGGGTTTCCTCCGGGTACTTCCGTTTCCTCCCACAGTCCAAAGACAGGCACATTAGGTTAATTGGCGTTCCCAAATTGCCTATAGTGTGTGTGGCTCAAGACCCTGTACGATCCTGTATATGGGAAGATTTATAAAACAAAAGAAAAACATATTTAGCATGTTTACAAATTACCTTCATATAAAAGTAATATTCTTTTTTAATAGTAAATAGTAAATAGTAAAATTGCTTTATCACACCAATTGTTGTTGATTATATGTGTAAAACTGTATCTGCAACATTTTATTAATTACTTAATTAATTAATTAACTTTTTAATTCTTTTTTTCCCTCACCAAATACAAGCAATTAAAAGCCTGTTTATGTAAAAAGATGTACACAACAACAATACACAATAAATATACACGTACACATAAAAGATAAGCAAACTCTTTGACATAAATGCATTCCGGGTCCTCTGTGTGCAAAAGTTTGCACCCCCTCGTCTGTGTGATATAAGTACTTTCTTACAACTTTTCTCGCCCACATTTTGTCTTTATAACTGTCTCTAACCTCTTGTATATCTTCCAAGCCCTCAATTTTTTTCCTGAAGTGTCTCTTCTAAATCTGACAGATTGCTTGGCAAATCTGTCCATTCTTCCTGACCCCTGGGTCACAACCCTGCGACACACTGCCTTCTTCAGATCAGCTCTGGAGACAGATAGGGTCATGGCTAAGGGTTGACAATTTCCTTTTATATTAGTTTTTGTTTCTTTTTTTTTTGCTGTTTGTGGTGCTGTCTTGCTGCAGGACACACCTTCTGTACAGTATGTTTCATTTTAAAGGAGTAAACTGTAAAGCAAAAGTGTAAAATGTTTAGTTAGGTATAGTGAATGTTTTTCATTGCATAATGTGGAAATGCAGCATGTATTGTACAGCGCCTTGCAAAAGTTTTCATATCCCTGGAACTTTCCTACGTTTTGTCACGAACCAACCACAAACGTAAATGTATTTTATTGGGATTTTATTTGTTAGACCAGCACAAAGTGGTTCCATAATTGTGGAGTAGAAAGAAAATCATAATTTCATTTTTTTTTTTTTTTTAACAGAAAAAAATCTGAAAAGTATGACCTGCATTTGTATTCAGTCCTCTTTACTTTGAAGTAAAATCCAGCGGAACAGTTCAGAAGTCACGTAATTAGTATATTAGGGTTCACCAGAGTGTAATTTAGGGCGTTTTCTCACTGGGGTTTGGGATCCGTTTTCGAGCACACTTGGCCCCGGGACCAGTTGATTTTTGTCTATGAGCATGCAATCGTTCCAAGCTCAGGAACGAATCCCTGGACCGATTGCAGAGGTGGTCTCGGGAACGATTCATGCGTTCCAGAGCACGGAAGGCGGGACATAAGTATGCGCTCGTGCTCAAAAGAGGAAGTGACAGAGTTACTGTTTGACTCCGTACAAAACACACTGGACACAAAACATGTTAAACACAAAACATTGAGCACAAGCACCTCTCTTATAGGAATGTTGGGAGAAATCGTGCTCGGGAACGGAACGGAACAATCGTTCCCAGTGAGGCAACGCCCTTAATCTCAGTATAAAGTATGAAGACCTCAGAGGTTTGTTGGAGAACATCAGTAAACAAACAGTGTAAAACAACGAATAAAGTTGTGGCAAAGTTTAAAGCAGAGTTAAGTTATAAAAAATATCCCAAAAATTTAATATCTCAGGAAGCCATGTTCAATTCATCATCTGGAAATAAAAAGAGTATGGCACGACTGCAAACCTACAAGACATGGCCATCCACCTAAACTGACAGGCTGGGCAAGGAAAGCATTAATCAGAAAAGCAGTCAGGAGGCTCATGGTAATTCTGAAGGAGCTGCAGAGAGCCACAGCTCAGGTGGGAGAATCTGTCCACATGCCAATGTGGCAAGAAGAAAGCCATTGTTGAAAGAAAGCCATAAGAAGTATCGTTTGCAGTTTCACATGACTCATCGTTCAAGTGTTCAAGGGGTATGAATACTTTTGCAAGACACTGTACAAGCTCTGGTTTCTGACCAACTTCCGAATGGGATCAACGTTCATTTCAAACTGGAAAAAGATGTTAAAAATGACATTTTCCAAAAAAAAAAAAAAAGGACCAGCAGGCAGGACAAAATTCGAACTTGTGTTGAATTTTTTAACAAGTGCTTTATCTTCACTGATGAAAAATGGTGGAGGTGGAACACGGATGCACACATCCCTTCCCCCATTAGCGGAACAGATAGAATAGCTTGGCTTGGCTGGAAATAAGATTTTCTTTCCCTCCTCCATACTCCAGCAATCCCATTACCCAGCATGTTTAAACCAACATCATCATCGGCCCTGTGGGGGAGGCTGGTAGGGGGTTCGGCTAGACGGATGATTGGTGCTTCCCATCCTGCTAGTTACCTCCTCTGGTTTTGTATCTTATCTCTCCTGGCGCGTCTACACGCGCACACACTGTCGTGATTACAAGCACCATTTATTCTTCTCATGCACCGTTGGAAAACAACACGCTGTGGCTCAGAGCCGTGGAGTTCGTGCCATTGGAAAGTCGGGGGTTATGTTTTTTTTATTGACGCTGTTGTAGGAATGAAAATGTAGACAGTAACATGACAATCCATAGATTTAATATCAGGACCAGGATGTATACTGAGTCTTTTTACAGTTGCTCAGCTTTCTGGTCAGATTGTGTTTTTGCCTCTCAGTTACAGCACATTCATCAAGATGCAATAAAGAAGGAAAGTCTGAGGCCTGATCGATAAACGGATGCACAAGTAATGAAAAAGTGAGCGAGTTCGATTAAACAGGGCTGGCTAGTTTAAATGTGTTAGCAGGGTTAACACCTCTCTATCTCTCTCTCAACAAACTGTGTATTGATGTAGCTGATGTTAACAAATGGCTTTACTGTTTTTACTCATGTCGAACTGAGAACAATAACACCACTGATCATTAGTTAAAGTTCACTGAATGTTGTAAAGAAGTGAGGCTGAGATTTCCTTTTAGCTCAGACAGCCATGTCACATCCTTACACTTAGTGAATCGTCCCCTAGACTTCATGTTTATCAGAGTTGATTTAATCATCAGCACTGGTTGAGAAAGTGCACATAAAATGTGAAGTAGATCACTTTCTCCATCAATTATTTGAAAAAAACAAAAAACAGACATAATGTAAACAAACGATTCAACATCTGAAAGATCAATGAATAAACTCAATTAAAGGACTGATATCACAACTATAAATATTGTGTCTTCATATGAAGTAGAAATCATAGGTTGTGTTGCTTGTGTAATAGTGTAATTGTGTACATGCGTAATAGTTTGATGGATATAATGAGAACCCAGTGTATATGGCTCAACGGAAATCTCTTCCTAATAGGATGGATGTTTCCGTATACGTGCCGTCTGGCACATCGGGCAATAGATATACATCCGGCATTTCTATGGCAGTTATTTGCAGTTATTTGTCGGCGTCGGGGCTCGAACCGGGGACCTCCTCCCTTCCGGAAAAAAAAAGCCAATATATTGTAAAATAAAATGCAATATATTAAATAATACATTAAAATTTTTAAGAAACTAGTGCTTATATTCATTAATATATGGCAATATATGAATGGACCATGTATGGATATTGCAATAAAGATAAAAAACATTATATTTATACTTATAATTGTTCTACTGAAACATTATTGAAACATTATGCATTTTTAAGAATTATACACACTCTTTTACTTTGTCGGTTTCCCTGATTAATGCCTATAAAGTCCATTTTGTTCTAACTACAATAACATATAAGCATATTGTAAAAAAATATATATAAAGAAATAGATATATTCAATTAAATTTTTTATATTATGTTTATATACAGTATATTATATAATGTGAAATATAAAATTATATACATTAAGATAAACATTTTTGAATTATGTGAATATCTTTTTTTTGTTAATTATTAGCTAGTATCGGTTAGTATACAGTAGCAACAAGGAATATTAACATTATAAAATCTTTTCAATTTACCAACCCTAAATAATTTAATATATTAACCTCCCCTGCCCACCTGCATAATAGAATGTAGATGCATAGTAGAATTCATTTGCACTCTGATTCAATATCATCATGACCAGCCATCAGTGCTTGTTAGTGAAGCAGCAGCAGGTTTTAAAAGAGTTCTCCAAACTCAGAAAGAAAAACAAGCCATGACATTGTTAGCATTCTGAAAGAAAAAAATAAAAAATAAAATAGAAATTGTAGAGTTGACTCTCCGTTTTCTTAGATTTTATAACCAACATCGTGATCTTCCTTTTCACTACAGGAAGACGGCTTCTTTGTGAGTCACACCTTGGCTTTTTTCTTTTATTAAAAATCAATATTTCAACCTCTCTCACTTTCTCTCTCTCTCTCTCTCTCTCTCTCTCTCACACACACACACACACACATACATCCACACATACAGTACTCACACAGCATGTGCTTGAGTCTTTCCGATCATCCTTTCTCCTTCCCATGGCCTCT
This sequence comes from Heterobranchus longifilis, assembly GCA_028570985.1. Taxonomy (NCBI): domain Eukaryota; kingdom Metazoa; phylum Chordata; class Actinopteri; order Siluriformes; family Clariidae; genus Heterobranchus; species Heterobranchus longifilis. The sequence goes on from JAOVVB010000046.1 coordinate 6,734,911, forward strand.
CTCACTGCTCTCTGTGGTTCTTTCAGCCCGAGAACCCCCACATTCACATTCCTCTCAGGCTATATTTACACCACAGCTTGGATGGACGTCATGTGGGGCACACTGTATCATCAAAAACAGGCAACAACCCATTCAGGATCCAACTGATCCTAAAATTATAGTTCTTTTTTTTTTTTCCATCAACATGAGCGTTTGAGCCTGCTATACAGTTATGCCTCTGTATCCATGGGGGATTAGTTCCAGAACCCTGAACAGATACCAAAAAACTGCAGATGCTCAGGTTTCTTATGTAAAATGGTGTAGTATTTGTCTATAAACTCAGAAAGAAACCATCCATCTACTGTACGCACATCCTTCTCTCACTCTCACTCATTTCCTACATCGCTTATCCTGTAGAGGATCATGGGAGGGGAACCTATCCCAGGGGACTTGGGGTACTAGGCGGGGTGCATCCTGGACAAGGTGCCAATACATTGCAGGCCACAAGCATGCACACACTCACATACACACAATTTGGAAATGCCTGGACTATGGGAGGACCTTGGATGTAATCAGAGGAAACCCAAAAACCATGAGGAGAACATGTATACTCCACAAACACAGAATCCTGGCAGGAATCGAACCTGGAGCAGTGCAGACACAGTGCCGCACATCCTTCTAAATCATCTCTAGTTTAGTTATACTACTGTACCAATGCTATGTAAATAGTTGTTATGTCATATTGTTTAGGGAATACAGATCCAGGATTTTTATGTATGTTCCTTCTCAGGTTTTGAGGGATTGTGTAGACAGATTAATTTCTTTTTAGGAGCCACTTCTCCACAGAAACAAGTAGTAAATGAAAATGACACAAGGCATACAATGGATGAGATGCCACTCCCCATTCTTTCAGTTTCTGTCCATAGCCTATTCCCACTCACTGTCCCTGGGTAAATAACTTTACTTGCCGTGTTTGTTTGGAGAACTCCTAGGTTCTAAACACCGCTTTCTTAAGCTTTAGATTCCTAGAAAAAAAAGAAATACTCCACTTCACTGAACGTTTTACTGACCTTTTGTTATTGCTGCCCAAAGTTCCATGAGAAAGAAAATGCCCTAGAATACCAACACTCTTTCAGTTGCACTTGTGAATCACCCTCTCCCATTATTACTCGTTGCCCAGAACCCTCCCCAGCTTCCTGATCTTCATGGCAGCCATTAACAGGTTAGCGCAGTGCTAGGAAAGTAAGCCATGTGCTAAGATGTCTGAAAGGTTTCGATTAAAAGCCCTGGCTTCTCGTGTCTTTCTCAGTAGGAGACAGATAACCTGTCTGGCATGAGGTGTAAAGCTCAGAGGGAGCAAAAGAACAATGTGATGAACACAACGCTGGAGCTGGTAATGCTAAAAAAAAAAAAAAAGCCATTCGCTCCTGCCATGCTGTGACTGCACGCTCTGACATCATATGATGAGTGATAAATTTAGGATCTTTCTCTACTCAACATTCTCCATCTTTGACAGTTCGTGTATGGGCCAGTGTCTCACATGTCTCCTGTTCTCATTTTGAGACGGAGAGTGTGTTTGACAGAAGTGTGTCACAATCTCTGCACGTGTCACTTCCCCTACTGTCAGGCTGACATCAAACGAAGTCCACTAGCACCTCAGAGGGATTCTCCGTCAGGAATGAACCGGCTGGCTCTAACGCTGCTGTGATGGAGAGAAAGGTCTCTGTGATTCTTTTATAAAGTACAAAGTCAGAGATATAAAACGTGGCATTTTACTAACGCTTTTGACAACGCAGTGCTTTTGAATTCTCCAAATGTTAATCAGGTTTTCAAAACAGCACCTTCTTGACTCCTTGTAGTTTTGAAGCTCACATTCATGCTCACTGACTCACTCATCTTTACCGCTTTATCCTATATACAGAGTCTCAGGGGGGCTTGGAGCCTATCCCGGAGATTTAGGGCACGAGGTTGGGGTACAGCATCACAGGGCACACACACACTCACACATTCACCTACTACAGGTAATTTGGGAATGGGAATTTGGGAACAAGCACGGGGAGAACAAGCAAACTCTATGCAAAACATTTATCCAAGGAATGTCCAGTTTATAACAGCATGTTTTCTAACATGGGGAGTTTTCAGGACAAAGGAGCCTGCACTTTTTGGTTTCTCTGTTTTATCCTTAAACCTTATCAATGACATGACAGAACGCATACCTTACTATTCTCTCTCTCTCTCTCAACCAATGTAGACATGGTGCTCCTGAGATACCATTGATCCTGACCCCCTCTCCCCTCCAGACCTGTCTGTTCTTATCAAATAGAGACCACTCACTGCAGTTGTGGATAACCGTATATGGACTTGTGGATGCTGTGGATTTCTTTAGTCTACATTGATACTAACAGTTTTGCTGATGGCTTATAACTGCTCTGGTTTTCTCCATCAGTGGAAAGTTAGTAACCACAACAAAGTGGACAGCATGTTAACCGAAAAACACAGTTTCTGTTACAATACAATTGCTCTTTTGACCATACATCAATTATAGATTATTATTAAAAATTTTTTTGTACTATCCAATATTACTCAAATGAGTTTGGGTTCCATATAGAATATGATCCCCCTCTAAGAGTTTTCCTTCATGTTGTCTCGGGGAGTGTTTCATTGCAGCTGTTGCATCTGGCTTGCTCATTAGGGAGAAATTGAATATGAATTTCCTCTTTTTGTGATTTAAATTTATACAGTATGAGAAATTTGTATTTCTCTAAAGTTGCTTTGGGACAATGTTCCTTCCTTAAAAAGGCTATACAAATAAAATGTAATTTGAAATGGTAATGTTAATGGTTTTTTTTTGCACCACAGTGTTTTTAATTAATTTCCTATAATAAAGGACACCATGTGTTCTATACCTCGCATACTGTATCTCATTCATCTATTCATTGTGTTGCAGACAAGAGTGAGATCTATGCTCTCTTCCCTCCACTTGGACAGTTTTCATTTAAAATGCCTAAATGAAACATCAAGAACAATGTATCACTGAGCATTTCAGATAAAATGCTTCTGGTAAAGACTTCAAAATGAAAAATTCAGTCAAATGCAGTGCTTTTTTACCTGGATGATTTATACATATTCGTTACACAGCCACATTTACCCAAAGCAATTTATGTCCTGAGCCTTTTGATCCTTCTGAACCCAGCAGTGGTTCTCTGGTGGTTCTGGGATTTTAGCTTATAATTACATTGCATTTTGATGCTGCAGCTTCAAGGTCCGTAGTTCAACGCTGAGCCTGGTTTACTATCTTTCAGGAGTTTGACATGTTCTTCTTGTGTCTTAGGATTCACTGGTTTCATCCCATTTCTAGTGGATTAGGATTGATGAAAATAAATGATGCAAACCTTCGGCAACGTGTGAGTGTTTGCGTTTAAGCGTGTGCATGAGGTGGATCTGTGTCTCATCCAGGGTGTATTCCAGCGAAGGCATCGCCTTTGAATTCAATATGACCCTGAACAGGATAAAGTGTTAAATGATTTTAAAATAAATGAATGAACTAATGTAATAAGGACCATTATGATTCTCGACCACTGGACCACCACTACCCTTAATGACAATACAAGATGGTATACTTGATCCAGTATCGTTTGAGTTAGTAGACAAATGTATTTGGCCAAAACTGTGATGATATTGTATCCACACTTCAATATGGAGTCGGTCTCCCTTTTGCAGCTATAACAGCTTCCACTCTTCTCTGAAGGCTGTCCAAAAGATTTTGGAGTGTTTCTTTGGGAATTCGTGTCCATTCATTCTGTAGAGCATTTATGAGTCCAGGCATGGATGAGAAGGCCTGGCTCGTAATCTCCGTTACAGTTCATCCCAAAGGTGCTCAATGGGGGTTGAGGTCAGGGCTCTGTGTGGGCCAGTCAAGTTCTTCCACATCAAACTCATTAACCCATTTCTTTATAGTGCTTGCTTTGGCACAGTCATGTTGGAATGAAGTTCTTTCACAAACTGTTGCCACAAAATTGGAAGCATAGCATTGTCCAAGATGTCTTGGTATGCTGAAGCATTAAGTTTGCCCTTCACTGGGGATAAGGGGCCTGATTGA
>JAOVVB010000046.1:6800426-6815201 GCA_028570985.1 Heterobranchus longifilis
ACATAAGTATCACAAATCTCAATATCAACTGTTCGAAGGAGATCATTGTGTATTTTGGACGCCTTCAGTATTGTTTTACAGTGTAGAAAGAAAGTAAAAACAGGAACGACCATGGAGTTAGAAGGGGTGTCCAAACTTTTGTCTGGTAGTGTATATCATTTTAGCTGCAATATGACTATCTTAAAACAAAGATTTCTTTTTTTATAAAACATCTAAATTGTCTGATACAACTTTTGGGAATGCATGCATAGTGATGCTTAATAATTAGAATTCTGGTAAATAAATTGCATAATTACTGTAGTTAACAGGTGTTCTTTGTGAGCTACAGGCCTTCTCTTTATGGCACAACAACCTAAATAAATAAAAATTTCTGGTTTATAGTCCAAATGAAGTGAGCAGAAAAGTGTATTTTACTGTGAAACTGTGCAGGAAGTTGCATCAGGTGAGAGCTGATAAAACCTTGGTATCAAAATGGAGGTTATTGAACCAGGAATCTGAAAATAACTAAAAAAAAAAACCCAAAAAAAACCCTCAAAATCAGCCAAAATCTGACTTAATATCCGATTTGTTGTGATGAGACACATATTTGTTTGTTTCCTTTAAGCCAGGGATCTCTGAAACTGAAATAGAATTAAAGAAAGTCTCAAGCCAGAACGATTCGGTAGAATCAATAATAAAGACATGTACTGCCATGACATGGGTGCCATTATATACTTTTAAAGGAGGTATGTATCCATATCCAATTATGTCTAGGAGGTTTCAAAATTTATTTTTAGACATTGTTTCTGAAATTCAGATTTAAAAAAATTCAAATTTCTCAAACACACTACACCTTCCAAAAGCATATACTCCTAGAGATTTCTTTTTCTAAAGAATCACATACAGTATAAACCTCACAGCTCCTCACACACTGTGGGTTGTAGATCCGTGTATGGCACACACACACACATGGCAGCATATGAAATTAGCAGGGGACAGTGATGAAAATATCTCCAGCTTACTCATACCAATTTGATTGCTCTATTCTCTTTTCTGCAGATGCTCTAAAAGGTTTTGTTTCACATCTTGGCCATTAAAATACTAAACAGCAAGACCTTGTGTTTATTTATAAGAAATACTGTAACATATGAACACAAATCAACGGGGAAATAATGTGTTGGATGTAAGGTACACTTGCTGCTTCATTACAGTTTTATTATTTTTTTTGCCACACTGCTTTGTCAGTTTCATATAGTTTACATTTACAGCATTTAGCAGGCCTCCCTATCCAGAGGAACTTATATTTTACTTATTATATACCTGAGCAGTCGATTAAGGGCTAAGGGCCGTGCTCAAGGGCCCACCAGTGGCAACTTGGTGGTGCTGGGGTTTGAACATGGGACCTTCCGATCAGAAGTCAAACACCTTCTAATATTTGTCAGACTGTTGGTCTGTGCTGTTATGTATATTTGCATAAATCTGGACTTTGCTCTAACAGTCTGACTTGCGTTGAAAAGTTATATCAACATTTCTCGAGGAAAAGTTCCTCAAATTCAAAATTGGTTCACAAACATACAGTACATTGGATATACTTCTGTACTCCCAATGCAGATCATACAAATCATCTGCAGTTACTGCCACAGAGGGTGACTGATGATCCTGAGTTGAGATGCCATGGACCACATACTGTGTCTCAGTTCCACCTCTTCGCCATTCAACACTAGACTAGTCGCAACATCCCAATACTGTATTATAGCTGTAATTTTATATTAGAGGAGTGTGAGGAGCACATGTTCTTCATAATGACCTCTGTTTGGGAGACCAAGGGCACCAAAACCTTCGCAGCAACTCCTTTACTGTAAGTCATACACGTTGTAATGTCCCATGCATCAGAATTATTTTTACTAGCACATTCCACAGATGCTCAACTATACTGAGAGCTGTGAAATCTGGAGGCCGAGTCAACCCCTTGAACTTTTTGTCCTGTTCCTCACATCATTCCTGAGCAATAGTTGCAGCGTGTCAGGGCTCATTATCCTGCTAAAAGAAGCCACTGCCATCAGGGAATACCGTTTCCTTGAAGGGGTGTACTTGGTCTGCAGCAATGTTCAGGTAGTTGATAGGTGTTAAAATAACATCCAAATAAAAGAAAGGACCTAAGGCGTCCCAGTAGAACATAGTGCAGGACATCAAACTGCCTCTGCCAGCTCGCAGCCTTTGCCAGCTCGCCCATAGTGCATCTGGTGCCATGGCTTCCCCAGTTAAGCTCCTTCATGATGTAAAGGAAAAATGATTTATCAATGTTTTGTCCAGTTTTATGCTGATGTGGTCATTGTAGGGGCTTTTGGTGGTGGACAGCCTTCATTTTTTCAGCATCTTAAGGTATAGGATATCTTCTGTGGGATTATAACAATGAGTCTTGAGAGTCCATGACCCTGTCACAAGTTCATTGGTTTGTCCTTCAGTGAACTACTTTTAGTAAGTATTAACCACTGCAAGACACCCGATGATGTGGAAATGTCCTGATCCAGTCATCTAGACATCACAATTTATCCACTTGTTTAAGGCGTTCAGTTCCATGATGCGCACACACACGCGCACACACACACACACACACACACAGACACACACACACACACACACACACATACACTCACACATACATAAATATGCATGCTGGTAATTCTAGGGGAGTTTTGGTCTTGCTTTCCTGGGAAGGTCTTCATGAGACCCAGTTTCATTGTGGTGCTTGATGCACTTGGCAATACTGTTTACCTGAGGGCATTTTTCAATATTGATGAAAAATGCACTTGGCAATAATGTTCTTGCAGAACCCATGCTTGGTGGGTTTCCTTCAGGTATTTTGGTTTCCACCCACAGTTCAAAGACATGCTGATTAGGTCCTAACATGTCTGTAACAATGAGAATAAATACAATGGTCACCATTGGCCTCAATGATCCCTAGTTGGACTACAGAGGTTCCTAGTTGGATGGATGGATGGATGGATATAATGGAAATATTATATTTCTTTCTATAACTGCAGAGAAATTTTAATTACAAACTTATTTGATAGTTGCAGTTTGACCTTTCACAAAACATTTGCATTTCACTGTTAAATTAGGCTTCACGCAGAACTCCCTAAAACACCCTCCAGCACACACCTGACCCACGAAATGAATTATGCAAGGTGAATACACAATAGTGTTTAATTTTGCTGGAAAACCTTCAGACTCCCATAAACAGGAAAGACATTATCCTGGCATTTACCCGAAGACAAACTGATTGACGGTTTGCTTTAACCTCTTAAAACCCATCCTTCATTGTTCTTTGTTTTGTTGTTTTTCCTTCACTGTTTCTGTGTGCTAGAACTTGAAAACTATTGAACATAATCATTGTCTTTACACACTCACATGAGGTTCTGTCAAAGATACACACACACACACAACCACACACACACACACACACACTCAAGTGTTCTCCTACCCCTCAAGGACAGTGAGGTCTCATAAATGAAAGATATAATACATATTTTTTAATGTTTTGTTTTATTATTTACCACACTGAGTAGGCTATATATTTACACCTGTACTGATCTTCACATTACAAAACATGTTTATGAATAATGGATCTTATTTTTCACACTTTGCAAAAGTAGTTCGCAAAGGTAGTAGCATTTTAAAACTTTTAGTGAACAATTGGAGCAAAAACAGCTTGCAATCACTCTAGCGTTCATAAATACTCAAATAATTCAAGCAAACACCCATAATTGAGGTTTTATTCATTTTCTATCAATCTGCTTGTTAGACAGGAAAGGATTTTCAGGATGAAGGTGAGCCTTTTAAGATTTTAAAAGGTGGTGTGCATGTCTTTAGAGAATCTGACTAAACTTTAAATACCTGAAACAAGGGACTATACTTTGTTGATTTAAATAGACAGATAAAACATCTGTGTATTTTTTTCACAAATGTAAAAAATCCAGCAGTCAAGCCAAAATTTATCTGTCTATTTACTGCATCTTTTTACTATCTTACAGTATGTCTAAGAAAACAAACAAGCAAATAAACAAACAAATATGGATTAAAAATCATAATTTCGTCTATTTGTTGTCTAAATCTGATCACTTAAACAGGGAGTCCCAGACGTCTGGATCCATAGGCAAAAAAAACATAATTAAAAATATTAATTCCAGCAAATGCCCCAACTGAGGGATCCTGATTTCATGACCCTTGTGTAATGACAAGAACTTGTAACATTTCATGAAGGGAAGTCAGTTTTTTTAAAATATGTCTTGAATGAAAAAAATAAGGTACATCTAAGTGCATTACAATACTGTAGGTCTTGGTTGTTATAAATGTTCGTACTCTGCACACTGATCGTGAAGTTTGTCACCCAGAATTCGAGAACAATGTAATTAATTGGGGCCAAATTCCATAACCCTTGTTCTGTGCAAAAATGTATTCCAAAGTTCAGCTGAGACTTATGTAAAGACTACAGATCACCCCGAAGAAAGAAATGTGTACTGTTCGGTCAGGTTCTATTCCTTTTTCTGTGGCATATTGTTAGCTTCAAAGTTTAGGTCTAAAAGAAAAAATAAAAATAAAAAGACATTTTATATATATATATATATAACAAAATGTTGAGTAAAAGTGATGTTATGAACAAAGGGTTTAATAATCTACTTTAAAATAAGCTGCTCAATGTACATAAACATAACATAAATACTCAATGTACATAAACACCTGCACCAATAGATAATTATTAGAAAAGCTTAACTGTATTTTTACTGGGATTAAAGGTTCAAAGGTGAAAATATTAACTAATCCCAGTTTTTACCACTTAAGTGGTATAAATAAATTTTAACATGCTGGAGTTGTTTTTAAGACAAAAATTTCATCTTTATCCGTTCTGCTTTTTTGATTTCTCATCTGTGATTCACTCTCCAATTAGTGTATATACAGTATCTGTACAACTTAGTGTAAACAAGGTGTAAACGTTTCTGTATCCTCTCTTCCCTATTGATTGTAATAAAATAAAATTACAGTAGATTTTAATTCTAGCCACTATTCCCGTGGAAATCAATACCATATTATGTTGTCACACCAAACAAATTTTTATAAAATACAGTTTTAAAAATTAAGAGGTTCATCTTTGTTGCAAGCCAACATTTACATGGGTTTCAACCTGAAATACTGTAATATCACTGATTATATTAAAGCTGATCAGATTTTTTAACTATTTCTACAAACATTTTTCCCTATCAACGATGTGTACTTCAGCTAGTACTTACTGTAATAAAACATGCACATGGATCCAGACTGTGTGTAAAGAACATTTAACTAGTGTGTGCAGTTAACCAGATGTGTTTACTTACTAATGAGGTGAGTCAGAACGAGGATGTTACGAGTTTAGGTTTTCAGTAGCCATGTTTGGAGGCTGCGTTGCATCTTGGGAACTGTACAAATTACATGACTGAAAGGGAGATCATTAAAGAAATGATCATATTACATAACAGAACACTTTTCACTTAAAACACATAATAAGCCTGGATTTAACTGCAAAAGCACAACTGAGAATGACAGTCAAAGTCATAGAGTATCCAAGATGCTCAGTAAATCGTATCAATCATTTTTCTTACTTATCCTCAGAAAGTCTACCTAAGACAACTAAAGCACTTTAAAATAGCAAAGGGACATCATACCATTAACGTTTTATTTAAACATTTTATTTAAAAAAAAAACGTTTTATTAATATTTATTAATTACTACTTTTCAATGTTTGACAGCATTTTTTCCCCATGTATTTAAACCTTTCACATCATTTGTTTAAAATATATTATACAACATTCAGTTCTGACTGAGTAATCTGATTGGATGAAATACATTCCATGAATGCTGATAACAGAGCACGACAGCACTGAGTTGTTTAACTATATGTGGTCTAACAACTGTTAATTACACTAACTGTCAGTCGCCAACATAGGGCAAAGTAAGTCTGTCCTGTCCGGAGTACTGGAAAGAGGGTAGAGCAGCTGCTTGCCAAAACCCACATTAAAATCAAAACAACACGGCCTCTGGGATTGAACAAGGGATTGTACAACCTACATAGTGCACTAGCCTACCATTTTATGCTAAGTAGTGCCCTTGATTTGGGATTCAGTCTTGTGTTGGAAGCTAGTTAGCTTTGGAGCTCATGTTAACCATAAACAAATCTTTGGAGGCATTTTAGAATGACTTTAAAGAAAATCATTAAGAAGGCAAATTGTTGTTTAAGATGTCATAATATTATAAGATGTGTTTTCTTGCTGAAAGTGCTTCTGTGTCACGAGCAACACCCAGAAGTGAGCTGATGTTCTTAAGTGGAATAAGTGGAAATATAAAGTAAATTAAGTTTTTTCAGGATTGTCCACCACCTAGATGGTTCATTCTCCTCACCTGTGGGCTACATACAGTAGTACCGGTAACAAGTTAAAATGACTTGCACCCCTGTTTATTACATTAACTGTGAGTCACCAGCTCCACCAGTCGTGGTTAGCTAGCTCTGTCTGCCGCTGAAGGCTATGTGTTGACGGACCAAAATAACTGGGTAAATAAAACTAACAAATCATAATCTGTTTATAATAAATGGCGTTTGTGGATCTCTTGAGATCACACTCGAGGTCGTACTGTTCCGCCGAATATCAGATAATGTCTTCAGTTCTCTTCATGCCTCTGGTGCATCACAGCCATGCTGATATTCAGTACGACAGCACTCCCTCGTGTGTGATATTGCTAAATTATATTGGGCCTTTTAAGGGTTTTTTCAGCATTGGCACTAGTTTTGCTGAGACTGAAGAATGTGTGTTTTTTGGGCAATTAACTGCTAATTAATTGTTTGTTCAGTGATGCCAAGACCCTCACTTTGACACCACTGAAGAGGCAAGCAGGAAGTTTTACAGTCCTAGTTAACCCTTACACTCTGGAAAAACACACATTTACAAACTAGTTATTGTTTAGAGTCGACATACCGTGGGGGTGTTTAAGCGTTTTTCAATATTTACTTTAAAGGAAATTATATTTATATATAATTTATATTATATATACAGTACTTTATACACTTTATACATCAAAGTAAGAAAATGGGGTGTTTTTAAATCATCCTAATTTAGTATTTATTTATATGTACTGGTCTCCGCATATCCTTCATGTCTAATTAAGATCTGTCTGTGTCTCTGTGAGCAGCTGCTAAGAGTACACCCTCTAACGTAAATTAATCAGATAATCTACTCTTCATTAAATTGTATTATATACACTTTTTAAAAACTTTTTGATATGTTTATATCCTTTATATCAGCTTCATAGAGGACTTCATTTGTGAAGTACAAATAGCTACTGTATAATAAAAACACACAAGGCTATTTAATGTCTGTTTTATTATGGATTTATGCGCTGTAACCCGTCAACGTTGATGTGATAGATGGTTTAAAAGTGCTAATTAGTTGACAGAGGAGAGAGAGAGAGAGACTATAATTAATTTCAGTATTCTCACATGCTTTCCTTTGCTTGACACCTTATCAAAACAACGACGAGTATCCTCTTCACACAGATTGCTTCTTCTCACGGGCTGATTCACGACGTGCATGCGTAATCAAAGAGGTGGAAACTGAACAGACAGACAGACACACACCTGGATAGACAGCTGGATAGATATAAACATGCATACAGTAGATCACAATATTATATCGACACTATTTGGCCATAAGTATGTGGACACCTGACCATAACACTCATATTCTCATACATTTCAAAGCCCACAATTGTACGTATTTTAACCATGTATGGCTACATGTACTGGCTGTGAGACAACTAAGTTCCTGTTATTGTTATCCAAATCCATAAGTAAGCTATTACTTTAGAAACAATATACAACATATTGTATATATACAATATGTACAATATTATAATCCTTATATGCAACTATAAATATAGTTTGCTTATTTGCTAGAGCTGCTTTAATTAACAATGCTCACAGTTGGGAATTCAGCAGTAATGTTATAAAGAAAGATTGCTTTTGGCAAAAGTATGACATTTATGCACAGGAATATCATTACACTATATAGAAAAACGTATTTGGCTGAACCTGTTAATTATTAAATTCAGGTGGGTTTCCAATCAGGCCCTGGCACTGTGGCTTCGCACTTCCAGGATCGAGGGTTCATGTTCCAACTCAGGGTCTGTGTGTGTGGAGTGTGCATGTTCTCCCCTTGCTTGGTGGGTTTCCTCCCACAGTTTAAAGACATGCAGATTAGACTAATTTAGGATGTACCCAACCTTGTGCCCCAAGTCCCTTGGGATAGGTTCCAGCCTGTCGGCGACCCTACAGGATGAGTTGCATAGGGATGAGTGAGTTGTTAAAAATATAAGGAATCTAAGTTTAAATTTAAATATTATTTAAAAAAATCTTATAAATTACATTTGTTTCTGCAGATTTTGTACCGAAAAACTTCAACCTCTATATTGAGCTCCTGCCGTTTTGCAAAGGGGAAAAAAAACAAAAGGGAACTTTATTTTATGGTGGAACACCTGGCCCTGGTGCACTATGCTTATACTTAACACTGAGTGAGACATGAAATAGTTGCTATGTAGGCATTGTTCTCAGTTTATTACAGTCTGTGAAATGTGCTTGACTTTACCGAGCTAAGCAGAAAGTATAAATATGAATCCAAGGGTACAGTGAAGAGGATGTTTTACTGAGAGATTTATCAAAATATGTATTAGGGCAAAACCTTTTGAAGTACAAGTTGAGATTCAAGAAGGGCTTTGTTTGGATTATATACAGTTATGTGTAAAAGTTAGTGCCCCTTTTTTATTCTATGTTTTTCTTTTTGTAAAATATAATAAAAATCATATATTGTACATCATTATTTATTTAACAAAAATTAAGCAAAGAAAAAAAAATTAGCAGCAATAACTTCTGTGCGACTATATCAGTGCCTCACATAATTTTGATTCATTTTTTAATTACAACATTGCTTTAGTTCATTGAGCCTAATGAACTAAAGCCCAATAAGCCTGAATCATCACCTTTCCACTGCCGTGCTTGACCGTGGATATGAGGTGTTTTTACTGAAATGCAGTTTGGTTTTTTACCAAACAACTCCACTTTGTTATTATTTGTCCACAGGACATTGTTTCAGCAGCCTTGTGGTTTGTTCAGATGCATTTGTGCAAACCTTTGTCATGGTTCCATGATCTTTTTAGACAGAAGAGCTTTCTCCTGGCAACCGTTCCAAACAAACTGTAACTTTTCAGTCTTCTTCTAATTGTGCTGCCATAGACTTTAACATCTTTACATTTCTCTGATCATTGCATGGTCTCACTCCTGGGAAGATTGGCAACTGTCTTAAATGCCTTCCACCTTAAATAAATGTTTCTCACTGTAGAATTGTGAGCTTTAAATTGCTTGGAAGTTGTTTTTATACCAATTTACTGTTTAGTGCAGCAACACTTGCTTTTCTAGGACCATTGCCTATGTCTTTTATATGCTTGTTTGAGTTTGCTTTTGCTTAATACTAAGGCCCACTATCATCAGAATAGAATTTTTTATTATGTATTTGCACAAAACAAACAAAAAAAGATCAAATTAAAAGAAGGGTCAACAACTTTTATACATGACATTTGATGAACCAATAAATGGAAATAAAAAAGGATTGCATGTTTCTCCCAAGTAAAATAATTTTTTTTTTAAAAATAGTTGGCACACTTATGGTCTAAAAGGAATAAAATACTAAATCTGTCTGTGACACCGTGATGACATGTGACCCATTTCTAAGCAAAGCCTTATAATTATTATGTTCTGGACAGTGTTATTCCTGTTTTACCTTAACAACAGTTAGTTTGAGTCCAGTACTTTGGACTAATAGACAACATCTGTGCTCTTACTGTTATGTCTCAGGTTTATTTCTCAGGCAGGGAACTCTAACCTCAGCCACAAACCAGAGCACCCTCATTGCCGGTAAGTGGTGTCAGGAGGGGTGTAAAACCCTGTGCCAAAACAAATATGGAGACCTGGTGGTTTACTGTGGTGACCCCTAATGGGAGCAGGCAGTAAAAGAAGTTTAAAAGAGTGGATAAGTGGTGTCCAAAGAGTGCTTATATTTGGTTTAACTGGACTGAGATGTTTCACTTTGTGTTCAGCACGCTGATAGTATAACTAAACTCCTGATTTTTTCTTTCGTTCTTTTTTTTAAAATCATGATTGTATATTACTGCAAAACCAATAATGAGGGAATATGAATTTTACCCATTTATAGTCACATTTAACACTGTGGAACACCACAAACGTCATCTTCCTAGGAGAAGTGTAAACCGCTCCGACGTGAAGACTTACCCATGTTAGACAGCACAGAAAGTGTTAAAATGTTGACATTGAAGAGTCATTAATTAAGTGTTAAATAAACTCCTTCTAATGCAATGTGTTACTGTGTCAACCACTAGACATTCTATGTTAACTAACATGATTTGTGTGTTTGTTTTTATTAGTAATCTTACATTACTGTATGTGGAGTGGCTGTCATACACGTTGCTTGTTAGGTCACTTGTAAAATGAATATTTGTTACAGTAGAAATTACTATTTTTCAAGCAAATGCTTTAATACTGTACACATTACTGTCAGAGCTACAGTACAACTCAAATCAATACCTACTGTTCTAATCAATATTTTTTAAAAATATATAAGATTGATAAACCAGCACTATTGCATAAGCATGAAAAATATTAAACAACCATCCATTTGCACACACTTGCCACACTTTCTATTGGTGTAGGTCAGAACTGGGTTTTTATACTCTACATATTGAGGTTGTACAGAGATTAGTTTACTACAGCAGTGACACTCAATCAGAATGAGCCATGTTCAATAAAACAAAAAAAGTGTCTCACAAAGTGTTTCTTCATAGAATCTCAGGCACAGTGCCCATAAGCCCTGCAACTTAAAACTCACTCTACTCTTTAGAATGAAACCCAATTCAAATATACTGTACCGTAAAATGAAAATATAACATGAACGCAGCTTAAAACATTTAAAAAATGATTTGAACTTATGAACTTGAGTAACATCCAGGTTTCAATCCATAGGGTTTAATATGATGATTGCCCACCCTTTGCATGTTAACTAACAGCTTTATGGGAATTTTTGACCATTCTTCCAGAAACGCATTTGTAAGGTCAGACACTGATGTTGGATGAGAAGGCCTGGCTCACAGTCTCTGCTTTAATTCATCATAAAGGTGTTCTATCGGGTTGAGGTCAGGAATTTGTGCAGGCCAGTCAGGTTCTTCCACACCAAACTCGCTCATCCATCTCTTTATGGACCTTGCTTTGTGCACTGGTACTGTATATAGTCATGTCGGAACTGGTGTGGGGTTGTTTTTCAGGAGTTGGGCTTGGCTGCTTACTTCCAGTGAAAGGAACTTCCAGGTAATGCTTTAGCATACCAATATATTTTTGGACAATTTCATGCTCCCAACATTGGGGACGACCTCTTCCTGTTTCAACATGACTGTGCACCAGTGCACAAAGCCAGGTCCATAAAGACACAGATGAGCGAGTTTGGTGTGGAAGAACTTGACTGGCCTTATTTGTGCTGCTTGGGTTTTTAAGGGTTTAAAGACTGCACCAAACCTTAAAATTCACTAATATGGATGATTCTGGAACTCAGAATGTGCAGCATGGAAGCTCGAGTTCTTTTGCTACTGTAGCTCAATATTCAGTGTTCTGTACATGTAATGATGTGTATTGCAGTGTTCTCATCTGTGTCCAACTTCGGCTTCAGTAGTAGAGTAGACTCCAAAAATGAGTCAAGAGCATCCTTCAGGCTTTAAAGTACTGAGTGCGATTTGATAGCGATGTGTAACTGACATACCTGAATGTGCTCTACTGCGCAGCACTAATCATGATGGAAATCCACAGATACATTTTATTTAGCTTTACATTTAGGTTTGTTTTTGGATGAAGCTTAAAAGTCATAGATTTCCTTGAAACTCTATAACTTTCTTTAATGACTTATTGACTCTTGACTTTTTTGCACTAGCCTGACTAGCCAACATTTCCAAAGTCAATATATCTGATAACTAGTCTGTACAAACTTTATTTTGATTTCTGTTGGAGCTTTAACACAACCGTCAGTTTTACAAAACTTTTCAGTAATTATACTTTTAAACAAATTCCAAAAGATATACTGTAAAATATTACACCTGACATCAGTACAATTTTAGGATAAACAAATAGAAATATCACAGAAATCTTACTGTCAGGACAGCAATTGCTACATTGTTTAGTTTATTGGAAGAAGAGAAAAAAACAGATTAAATATATTTTCTCCCTTGCAGCTTAAACTACAAATCAATACAAGAGACATTATATGAAAAATTTAACAGCATTCATAATTTATCCTCTTGTCTTTCTGCGTCAGGAAAAACTTTCCTCTACTTTGGGAGAAGTTGAACTAGTGACCGTGCCAGTAAATTTTCTTCGGCTCTGCATTTTTTAGGAATGAGGAAAAAGAAACCGTCAGCATCTATTGACAAAAAAATCTTGCTTTTCTTTAATAAAACTACCTTTGGGGCTTTGCTGCGTCTCAACTGTTTATTTATTAAAGCGATGTAAATGAAAAAGAATTTGAGTTTAAAATAGCATTATCTGCATTTTATATATTATACTTAAGCAATATCACACAAGCTGGAGTGCTGTTGCAAGGCTGTAATGATATCCAGTACAACAGCGCTCCATTAAGAGGTAATTAACCAGGGTGAGATTACTTTTAAATTCTTCCCAGAACTATGTAGTCGAAGGCCTCTTGTTCTCTTGCCCAATCAGATTATTCGGTTGGAACTACAGTAACTGGGTAGCATTGCCATCTTGGTTTATTGTTGGTCAGTTTCTGTGCATGTTTTCACAATGTTCATGTGAGTTGTCCTATCATGTCTTGGCACACCCATTGTTCCTGGGACAGACCATCACTCCCCCACAACCCTGACCTGTTTCGTGAATGAGTGAGATTTTACTTCACTTCATATTCACACAGTAAATTCAGATTAACCCAGAGGAAGTGCTGGAGAGGTGATTCAATACTCCTATGGAGGTAGTTCTGATATAAGAAAAAGTACAAATGAAAAACAAAAACTGAAAAGAAGACAAGAATATGTCCCCTGGTGCTGGGCTTTGACTTAAAAAAGGAAGCTTAGGAGGGAAATATTGCCTTTTTCTCTCTCTCTCTGGTGTTAACCTGGAGGCTTCGAACAGGGTCAGGAATATGTAGCTCAGGGAGCTTATTAAAGTATCATGGCAAGATGTTCTGGCATTTTTTAAATCTTGAGCTTGTTTTTGCCTTTGGCACAGCCCTTGGCACTTGCCCCTTGTTCAAAGCCATAGGCAAGGCCAGCTGTGGTAAGACTAACAACAGTGCCATGCTAATGCATTCCCGGCCTTATTTCTTTTATTTACAGTAAGTTGTAGCCAGTTTTTCCATTCAGGGTTAAAAAAAAGCCAGAGTTACCTTGAAACCAGAGTTACCTTGAATTTCCATTCTGAAGCTTGGAATCTGAATCTTCGTAATTATACTAATGATCGTCAATGGCATTTTATGAATTATTTTGTAAAGAAATTCTGTGTTGACTTTTTCCCTTGAAATTCTTTAATCAACATGTTGGTCTATTTTCTTTTTTTTTTTGTGATAGCATTGAAGTAAAATTAAGTGCTCGCTTCATTTTTATCCACAGAGAGTAATGCAGTGGTGCTTTATTCTTTAAATCTGTCCAGGTCTCACACGAAAATGGATCAGCTTTCAAAGCTTTACTTTCATGCCAATACCACAAATGATGCCATCACGCCATCAGAGACTTTGCTTTAAATTAGTGAGACTGTTTTTTTTCTAGATAGATAGATAGATAGATAGAGACAGTATATAGATGAGTTTAGGTTACATATCATGATTCTGTTTATGTGGCATACATCACCACACTTCCTAAATATTGTGATAATATTGTATTGTGTTCCCTGGTGATTCCCATCTCTAGTTACTTGATCTATTTCTTCTAATGTTAATAACGTGATAGAATGAGTGATGAACTGACAGTCACTAGATTTAAAACCCTGTGACTTGTTTTTTTTTCTCTTAAATTAACTGCCATAAAATATATAGGTAAATACAGTAGGTAGGCAGAAGAGGGAGGCATGCTGACCAACAGTTTAAAGAGCACAGGCAGGGTGCTTTGGCCTTTTACTGATTGCACTACACTCATGCTTTGCCCTCTCCTTTTAATAATGGCCATAAAGCCTGGTCTTTCCCAGGGGAAGTAGAGGTCAGGCTCTCTGGATATAGCAATATGCCTGATTTGCATCAGCTATGGGCTTTATTTGTCTTTGAGCACCACAAAGAGCTGGAGGACAAAAAAAATTAGCGTTATGTATAGAACCACTCATTGCTTATGTCCTATATAGAGAGAAATGTCAAAGAACTCATT
Source organism: Heterobranchus longifilis (assembly GCA_028570985.1). Taxonomy (NCBI): domain Eukaryota; kingdom Metazoa; phylum Chordata; class Actinopteri; order Siluriformes; family Clariidae; genus Heterobranchus; species Heterobranchus longifilis. Next base: position 6,814,905 of record JAOVVB010000046.1, read on the forward strand.
TTCTCTTTTTTTGTTAGGTACTTTCAACTTTTGACAAGGTGTGTGTGTGTGTGTGTGTGTGTGTTTGTTTCTGTGTGGTATGGGAGCACACTCATGTCAGATGGGTATTGGACAAAAAAATCAATAATTCTCTTGTATTTTGTAAGACCTGGCTATGTGTAACATGTATTAGCATATTAAAGGTCAGTGCAACAGATTTTTATTTTTTTTTGCTCTAGAGCCCAGCTTCTTCCCTTTCTGACAGGCTTCTTGTGTTTTTACATTAAAATTCCCCTTTCATCATATGTCTTTTTGGTA
>JAOVVB010000046.1:6961936-6973968 GCA_028570985.1 Heterobranchus longifilis
TTATTTCTTCAGCCAGTAGTTCACTTTTCACTATCACCCTTGGTCCTCAAGTCTGGTGCATCAGCTGTCTGGATGAGATAGCATCAGCATGGACTAGTGGTAGTTTGAAGCTGTTATAATGTAAACAATCATATGGAGCCAAAAAAATGTGTGCACAGTTTATGTAATGTGTACACTCCCAACTGTTTATTGTTCACATACTGTACATGCATTGGTTATTGTTTGCCCTTTTATTAGATGCCTAATTACAGTTTCCACAATGCAGCATGGCCTACAGGACCAGCACGTCAACCTCTAGTACACATGCTCCAACTCACCTGATTACTAATCACACACCTAGACTCAATATTCACAGTATTTAATGACTCTCAGGTCTCACATGCATTGCAAATCTTCTGTGTTGGTTATCATCCAGTTTTCTATTCTGTCTTTTTTTTTTTACTTTGTCCTGCTTAGGGTTAATGTTGTTTCTACATCTCCTGACCCTTGGCTGCTTCTCATTACTGATATTGATTAACGTGTTTATTTTGTCCACCTTAATTAAACTTGCAACTATGTCCTCATGCCCAACTGTGACAACTGTTTGTTACCAGTTTTGTGCATTTGACTCATGGCATTTGTCACAATGGGTTGTGACAAGCTGTCAACTGTCCAGTTGAAATTCTGAAAACGTAATCCATGTCATGTAAAGTACATAGTGGCTATTTTGCCTAAAAGGCTTAATTTAATAATATAATTTTGCTATGTTCATATTTATGCTAATGAAAATTGTTAAGCCTTAACTCAATGTAATTACATAATTTATTGGAATGTGAAGGTGGAAGGCTCCTGTCATATTATTTTCTTTCAGTTTTATTAAGTACATTTAAACAGACATTGTCTCAAGGCAACTTCTGTAGAAATATAAATACTTTTTTACATTTTAAATACAAATTCTGAAAACACTTACATATTGTTTTATTAGCCTGTCAATAATAAGCAAACCAGAGGCAACAATGACAAGGAAAACACTGAGACAACATGAGGAAGAAACCCTGAGAAAAATCAAAAGTGAACCCATCCTTATTTGGGTGATACCATATAGCATAACAATAAATAAATCCCACTGATAACTGGGTGGTATACACCTATCAGCCATAACATTAAAATGCACATAAAATGCATTATTGTGCATATTGCACAACAATGTTGTGCATTGTATAGATCCTCCTTGTGCCACCACGGCAGCTCTGGCCACTCAGGGCAAAACCACTTTGCACTGGGACATTAGACCAGAAACAGAACTTTTGGGTGCTGTGGGTTGGGCAGTGGGTCCTTGATGGATCAGACTTGTTTGTACATCCCATTTCAAGGGTGCACATTTGTATTTAAATCTGGGGAATTATGCAACTTTGAACTCTTTACCTGCTAAGCCCCATAAGTGACAGGCTATGATGCACTCAGCGTTTATTTTTTTTTATCTCTCCACTGTTAGAACCCCTAAATGAAATGGACTTTCCACACCATAAATTGGTGGGCGTTTTTTAAAGAAAAAGTCTAAGTATATTTCAGTGGGTTTCTCAGTGGTTCTTTTTATATTTAAAAAGATTCCAGCTAGCATTGTACATACTGTATGTACATGTATTATACTTATTCCTTTTGAAAGAAGCAATAATTTTATTTCAAAGCCAAGAAAAGCTCAAGCCATAACGATTAGATAATTATTAGATTAAATTGTATGAACATTGTACGGCTCAAGATGTCCTGAGCATCCCGAGCACTACAGGATAGAATCAGTTCACTTTAAAAACACTCTAAAGACTCCTTTTTACTCTGACATTTTGAATCATTTAGAGAACATTTATCAGACACACCAAACTAAAAGAATTAGATGCAATCAAGAAAAAAATGCAAACAATTGGGTTTAAATGGAATTCACCTGCAACTAGCGCTAAGCCTTTAAGCGTGTGTCTGTAGTGTATCCAGAGATGTCTGCTTTTCCTCTCCCAGCTGAAGGTATCTGGTGTGGCTTAAGCTCACACCATAGGCATGGCTGGCATCCCAGATAAGACCAGCTATTAAACATGTAAAGAAATGTTTAGCTTTCTTCACTAAAATGTTGCTAAATAATAATTTCCTAAGCTTCAGAACATTTATAACAGTATTATTGAAATACAGGCAAAGATTTTAATTCCAATCTTTGTTGTGTAGAATAAGAGAACAGAGTTATGAATGTAAAAACTCTCTTTATTTCACTATATAACCTCCTGCTACACTGAGGCACAAATCCCAGTGTTTCAGTAGTGCTTAGATGCATCAAGATTTCCACAAGTTTGGGTCATTAAAGGAGTTCCTGGATGGCCAGCATTTCAGACGTGAAGCGAGCAGTCTGATCACGGCTCCACCATACTAAGAAAACAAATACCTTGATAGTATCCAAGCACAGTTAAACGCTGGGAAAAGTGCATTAGTGTAGCAAGGGATTATACAGTATAAAGAAATATACGTATAGTATATGTGTTCTGTTATTCTGCAATCAAAAGCCCTAGTTGGTCTTGAACGTCCTCATAATAAATAAGCTTAATGAAAAACATGTACATAATACTGTATAATATAATATATTACAATATTATATTATATATTAGAAAGTTTGTACAAGATGAATCTATTGACTTTGCTATTATAACAACAGTGTATGGAATTTTTTTAATATAACATTTAGACAGTTATTCACAACTAAGAACAATTTATCTTTCAATTCCCCTACTGATGTGTATTTTGGCAAGTGGTTGAAAGGTGGAGAAATAACCCATACTGAGACTAAAAACCAGAAAGCCAGTTAAGCAGAGACACTACTCTCCTGACGACCATGCTGCCCTGTATAAAAAAAAATTGTTTGCTTATAGGGTCAAGGGCGGGCCAAAGTCCATCCTAGGGAGTTCAGAGCACTGAGAACTGAGAACCACCCTGGATGGAGTGCCAAGCCACTCAGGACATTTGCAGAAATAATAATAATAATAATCATAATAATACATTTTGTCACAAGGCAATGTCACAGTGATTAGTAATATTACAAACATTTTTGATCAAGTAAGTAGAAAGTTTATCCACTATAAAGCTTTAGCATATAGGAGAGGACAGGTCTGGGGCCTGTTTAGCATTGTGCACATGATCACCATGGCAATGTATTCGCTTCACTTAAGTGCACACCATGCAGTGTTTCTTAATGAGGTCTCTTTTAACATGAGCATGCAAGGATGGGAGAAAGGGAAAAAATGCTGTCTAATTAACCAGTTCTGACATTTCGTCTTATTGTTTATTCATTAACTCAAATGGCATGCAGCTTCAATAGATGTTTTTACTAGAAGACTAAATTACTATTTAGATATTAGTTACTTTTTTGTCATGGCTGTTGAACATTTTAATCTTAGTTTTCCTCAGAACTGATGTGAGCATTTGCAGTTAAAGAGCAATGGTGTGTTGTGAAGCAGTACACCAAGTCCAAATCTCCAGTTGTGAAGTGAAGTTACTTTATGAACCAGAAGGAAATCTCTCTTAAGATCTTTACATGGGATTCTTTCGTGATTATAACCAACAACAAACAAACAATACAGCATAATCAGTATATTTTCCACGTACAGTATGTCCACTCATCAGGCTTAATGTAAACTGTCCAAACATGTCAGCATTCTCCAGTTGTAAAAGAACGCCAGGGTTTATATTAGAGCCTCTGAGCGGCTTTTGTTTGTGTCCTTGGGTATGAATGATGTATTTATCATTATGTGTTTATACTGTATATGTGCTTGCATGCATGTGTGCGTGCGTGCGTGTGTGTTGCTGTTGTCCAGAACAATATTATTGTGTGTACCCTGCTGTGTGTGTGAGTGATGAGGCGAGTTTGGAAATGCATTTCTCACAGTGTGAGTGTTCAGCCTCAGCCTGCGCTGTGTGTTAGCGAGCTGTAGCAGTGTGTGGAAAGCCTGCAGGGAGTGAGGCCAATGGCCGATATAAATGTGCATACACACACACTTCCTCCTCAGCATTTCAGCACGATTAGATTTATGCTTACTACCCTAAATTTATAAAAGTACTAACATTTTCCTCTCACTTTCCGTCTCTTCTGTCTAGAACATTGTTTAATTATGCAAGTAAGGAAAATAATCAATGGCTCTGTAGTGTGGAGTTACTTTTTCCACTCCAGATTTGATTCCTTTCCAATAACGGCCTGTGCTTGAGTGTTTTATTCTGCTTACACCACGAGGAAAAATTATATATGTATACATTTTTTTTATTTAAATAAATGTGCTTTTAGCATACAGTAATTCAGAAAGTATTCAGACCCACTTCACGTTTTTTAGTTTACTTATGTATTTTGTATCAGAGCAAAAACCATGAGGTCAAAGGAACTGCCTGCAGAGAGACAGGATTACTGCAAGGCACAGATCTGAGGATGGCTACAAAAAATTCTGCTGCACTAAAGGTTCCCAAGAGCATAGTGTCCTCTATAATTCTCAAATGGAAGAAGCTTGGCACAACCAGGACTCTTCCAAGAGCTGGTCTCCCAGCCAAACTGAGCAATCAGTGGAGAAGCGCCTTAGTAAAGGGGTGACCAAGAACCCAATGATGTCTCTGACTGAGTTCCAGAGGGCCAACCATCACTGCAGCCCTCCACCGATCTGGGCTTTATGGCAGAGTATCTAGATGGAAGACTCTCCTCAGTGCTAAAGGACTCTCAGACTGTGAGGAACAAGATTTTCCGGTCTGATGAAACCAAGGGTAAACTGTTTGGTCTCATTTCTAAGCCTAATGTCTGGACCAACCAGGAACCACAGGAATCACCTGCCCAATACCATTTCAACAGTGAAGCATCATGCTGTGGGAGTGTTTTTCAGCAGCAGGGATAAACAATTAACAGCACTATCTATATATATTCCTGTGAGCCACTTTCTTTATGGAGCTGACCTTTACAATGTCTTTAAATAACAACTGACTATTATTGCTGTTACTTAATTGCCTAATGCCATATGTGTTATTTCACATATGGCATTAGAAAATGAAGTACTGGATTTAAAAAATAAATAAATAAATAAATAAACATTTATGGAAAAATTACCTTAGACCCTATTACCTGAGAAGGGACCTTAAATAAAAATGAATGGGAAAGAAATGTTAAAATGTTTTGGAAATAGTTTTGAAACTTTACATTATTTAATGAGTGCCATATGAAGAATAAAATCAATGTCTCCTAACAAAAAAACCCCAAAGAAACAAAAAAAAAAAATTCTGTTATTGTGGAGTATCCAGTGTCCAAGTGTTTACTGTAGATAAATGAGTGAATGAATAAATATATATTTTTAACATTCAAGACCCAACCAAATCATCTTTCTTTTTAACTCTTTTACCTCCCACCGCATCTTATGGTCGGTCCTTTCTTCCACTTCGCATCTGTGGACCTCGGCTTTCTCTCGCTCCTTTGTTTCATCAGAGTCCTCCTTGCTTCCTGACTCATGGTGCGCATCATCAGTGTACCCGCTGAATGAATTTAATCAGTCCTTCCTTTGATGAATGCCTTGCCGGCCTCCAAAAAGGTTAGGCGTTATTAGTAATCAAGCAGAACTCCGGTAAACAGCAATATCTCACCCATGGCCTGTAGGAAGCTCTGTGCACAGATTAGAGCACAGTGAGAAGAAAGAAAAGAGGAGCAAAAAAAAAAAAAAAGTCTCTACTGCAAGCTTGATGGAGCTCATCTGTCGGCATGAAAGGAACATGACGCAGTGGATGTTTATTTCATTTGTCAAGCTGCCCACATTATGTGTGCTGTGGCTTCTGTTGCAAGTGAAGTGAAAGGGCTGGCACTTTAATTCCCAATGGCAAGTGTAAGCAGGATTTTCATTGTTATGAGATGCACTGAGTGTGGACACATAATATTTATCACTACATCCATTAGAGAAATATTCCTGATCTTAATTACCTTCCTGTTCATTTTGTTATATCCTGATAACAAAGTAACTGCAGACATTTACACTTGTGATTAAATTTGTCAGGTTAGTAAAACTGAAATCTGATTTCTGAATCGTACATTATTATGCAAGTCACTCAACAACCAAACAAGCAGTGCAAGTGTGCTCATTTTTCATCTTAACACGTTTTTCTATTGTGAGCACTCCTGCATAATTTACCACTTTTTATGTGCTTTAAAGCTCTCAGAAAGACAAACTGGTAATCATGTAAATGTTTTTTGTCCTTCTATGGTGTCTTAGCGATGTTTATATGTCAGTGAGATCTGGTGCTGCCTTGCCCTTGTATTGACATTTACTGAGCTACAACTCATGAAACATTCAATGAGAAGAGTTAGTTAGGAGTGATGTTTTCTTTCTGTCCACATGAGGCTCACAGGGATGTGCACTGTTGGTGCCTGGAGATGACACGAATTCAATAGTTTTAAGGGTGACTGTTGTCGCAGCCGTGCTTTCGTAATAACATATTACTGTGTGAATGTTTTAACATTCCAGTCATTCATAAAGGTAGTCAATTAGTGATGTTTTCCATAATTAAAAGGTATAAGGACATATTTAAGCAATATCACACAAGATGGAGTGCTGTCGTGCCGAATATCAGCACGGCTTGAATGCAGCCAGGCTGATATTCAGTACAACTGCATGATCTCAAACGTGATATTGCTTTTATAAAAAAAAGTTCTAAAAACACCATTTATCAACAAATAATTCAGGTTTGTTTATTTATTTATCAGTTATTTTGCTCCACCAATGCCGCAGATCCATCTGCAACTCGCAGAGCTGGCGACTGACAGTAGTGTAATTAACAGTAGTGTAATTAACAGCGGTGAAAGCACAGTAGTAGTAAATTTTTCCTGATACTATGTAGCCAAAAGATGAAAAGAATAAACCATGGATGTGGTGGATCGTCCTGACAAACTTATGAGACTTACTTTATATTTCCACTTATTCCACATTAGATTATCAGCTAATCCCCAGGTTTTGGGGTTGCATCCAAAATAGCATTAAATGGAAAGCTAGTGCACTATAAATGGTGCATAACCCTTGTTCCACCCACCAAGTAGTGCCCTTTATCAGGGGTTAATAAAGGATTTGGGTTTTAGCCTTGTGTTAAATGCTACTTAGCTCTGTAGCTTGCATGAGCTGTGAACAAAACAGGAATTTCAGGGACAATTTAGAACAACTTTGAAGCAATAATTAATGAGACAAAAGTATGGTTTAAGATGACATAGTATAATGTGTTTTCTTGCTGAAAGAGCTTCTGTTGCTGATTTTGAATGTGGGTTTTGGCAGGCAGCGTCTCTCTCCTCAGGACTGCTGACCATACAGACATACTCTCACCCATGCTGGTGACCGACAGTTAGTGTAATTAATGTTTGTTAGAACACCGGTGATGTAGAGTGATACATCTAGTGAAATGTACAAGTTCTGTTATGCTGTATTATCACCGGAATGCATTTTATTTATTCAGATTACTCGGCACAAACTAACTGTGGTATAAGTAATAATGAATAAAGCCAGGCAAAAAAAAAAAAAAGGAAAACAGTGATCAAAGACAAAATATCTAAAAACAGGCAGAAAGTCAGCTAATGTGCAAACAGCAAACGGAGGGTTAAATTATAAAAAACAGGGCAAGATTAAAAAAAAACTGAGTCAAAATGCTTGGTTAAGTCAAATGTACAATTCATTCTAAGACAAATAAACATGAGAGATTTTACACTAATTAATCAGAAAGAAAACAAAAAACACCTGGGAATAATCATGACACGTTGCATAGACAACCGATGATAAGAGAGGGGAGGAGACAGGACAATAAGACAAAGGACTTAACAAAAAAACTCATGGGAATGAAAACAAATCACTGCTAGAATGCAAAAATTAAGAGCATGATGTTGCCAGCTGCATTGCGTACAGCATTTGGTACGAGGGGGAAATTGTGACACTTAAATTGTGTTGTGGATGCAGAATTAACAATGAAATTGAATAAATTGCTGCAACATCATAAATCTGTGTGTCATATTACAGTATTTAACTACATATAGATTCTTATACTGCACTTGTGTGGATGACTCAGCTGAAATTGATCAAACCCGAGTGCGCAGTACATCCATCGACAGAGTCCTCATTCTACAGATATCTAGGAGTGGCCTTCACTGGATGGAGGATGTTATGTCTACAGCAGCATTTAATATCGACCAGGGAGGTGAATAACAATGCCTGCCATGATTTCCAAAACGAATCTGGATGATCCTCCAAACTAGCTGAGTGTGATATGAAAACAATCACTGTGAAAGAATTCCTTCACACAGCACTGATCAGGATGCAATTCACTGTGCCATGGGGCAAGGGCTTTATTGAAATTTTATACTTGATACCAAAATGGTGATTGTCCATTACAGCAAAAAAGATACTAGATCAGCTGACATGTTTGCTCATTAATTCATTGAACTACATAAAAAGCAATTACAAGGGACCTCATGTGGATCGTAAGAACATTAACAAGGCCCCCATGTCTAATAATGGAATTTTACAAATGCTTGTTTTCTAACCATTTGCATCCTGGCATTAAAAAAAATACTGACTGTTGCATTTACTCTTGTCACCAATTATGACTGCTCACCTTATTATTATTTTTTTTATTATAATCCCTTACCGACCACTTTTCTAGAATTTTCAAACCTAATCCTGAATTTCTCTAATTCGCATGTGCAGGTAGTAGTGCAGCTCTCCTGCTTTCAGCTATGACCCTGAAATCAGTGTTTCCATCAGAACTGACCCAGAGAGATAAGCCATACCTCATTCAGCAATCAGGAACAGCTCACATAAACACTTAGACATGATGACAGGCTATGGGAGCTATTTCCATCATCATCCCCTGTAGAGAACACTCAGCTCATCTTGTAAAACTAGAAAAGACATCTCTTCCTATTCACACAGTCTGGTGTTTCACTATGCCATAAAAGATAAAACATTCAAAGTCAGCAACTTAAAAGTTATACTGCTATTTAAGCAGGGAAAGTTTCTCATATGTAGTGTCAGGTTATGCAGCTGTATGCTGTACTAAGGTGTTTTTCTATGCTTCACATTATTAAATTTATTTATGACTATATATGTTCAAAGGAGATTTTTGAATTTTTTGATGTCTTCTGCATTGTTTTGTGCGCGCGTGTGTGTGCTTGTGTGTGTGCGTGCGTGCGTGCTGAATTAAGTCCTATTCAGTCCTATAAATTAACACAAAGATTTTATCAGCCAAATCACATGACAGCAACTCAGTACATCTAAGCATGTAGACATGGTCAACCTGGAACCATATGGAAAATTCTGCAAAACCTCCCTGCAAGTTCCACAACATCTGGTGAACTGCCTGGTGCGGAGTGTGTCTCTGACCATGGACGGGACAAAACATTTGGTTGTTGGCTTTGGAAGAACACCACTCTGTTGATCAATGAGTTCTCCATGTAGATCAAGAGCAACAAACTCCTTGATTTTCACAACAAAAAAAAAACAGGGAATTTGCTGTCCAGCAGCCCTGATTCAATACACCAAATTTGAACTAACACATGTTTGCTGATCAACAATGTTTTAATTGAAAACAATCTGTTACTGTGGATAGTATCTGTGGTGTGGTGGTGGTGTGGAAAGGACTAACCTGAGCAACACAGAGATAAGAGAGGGTGAGTGCATCAGTACTTCAAAGTAAATTAGCTTGTAGAGACTTTAAAATAAAAATTTATATATCAGACTCATGACCTTTCTCCCGTCCTTCAGTGCCATAACCTGTTATGCATTGTTGGTGATGGCTAATATGTAAAATGATCAAACTTTTTTTTCTTTCAAAAGGTTTTTCTTTCCTATCTTTTTGTGTACAGAAAACCTTGAAAATCAGACTTAAAATATTGCTCTCTTCCTCCTTTGAAATGTCACTTGTTTATTTAGATTGTAGAATGAATATTTAACAAATCATTTAAATTGCTGAGCTGGCTATCATAGAGTATTGCCTTATGTTAACTGTTGAAAATAATAAATAAATAGAGGAAATTCATCAAAATGCACACGTTTAGTTTAACCATTTCTAGTTGAAGTTGATGTTTTTAAACACTTTAGAGAAAGTTAGCATAAACTCTCAATGTTTGTGCAATATGTCTGACTAGTTAAACTTGCAAATCTTAAAACCTGCAATGGGTCTCTGGCATTGAAACCTCAAGCTTATCAAAAACAGGTTGTTCATTTAGCTGGTTCACGGCAGACAACATTTAGGCATGAAACAGCACCTGCTCTCTGCTCACTCCATTCTGATGTTTCTGCCTCTTCTCCACTGTCCTCATTGTCATCTGCACACTGCTTAGATAAACCCTTTATCCTGGTACACTTTGTTGCATCAGCCAGTAAATCCCTTTTCTGTTTTTGGCACACTTTTTCTGCACCATGAATCCTACTGCAGCTTTTCTCTTTCTATCCATGTTTCGGGAACGCATCCTCAATACTTTGAACAAATGCTACATGCTTTCGGTTGTGATGGCAACGACCATGTACTATTATGGATTGCACAAGCCCAAGCTCTGCAACTAAGTTGACCTATTGTATAAGGGTTATTAATTAATACAATCATTAATTGATTGATTGATTGATTGATGGATGAAGGACCAGCTCTCACCAAATTGGCTCACTGGGAAAATTCCCAACTTCCTGATGGCCAGTCATATGGCCATATGGAAGCACTTGTTGCACTCAAGGGAGCCATCTGGAATAAACCCACTCTGGAACCCAAGGACATCTGCAACTACTGACCAGTATTGCTTCTCTAACTTCTTTTGAAAATCTTTGAGCATACTGTCTGCAATCAACTGTCTTTCTATCTCTTACAGCACAACTTCCAAGATTCTAACCACTTTGGTTTCAAAGCAGCACATTCCACATACACCTCACTGTTAGCGGTCACTGAGAAGTTACATGCTGCATGTAACATGTTACCAGTTATCACCCTTCTCCACCTTTTAGAAGCCTTTGACAGTCATCCAAAATAATTTTCTTTCCTCCCTCACAAGTGTAATCTGTGGCACAGCATGGGAATGGTTTGCCCCCTACATGGATAGTTGGGCATATTGAGTGATAAGGAGGGAATACACATCTGCAGCACAAACAGTACTTCATCCTTTACTACTTGGTCCTCTCTTGGTGACATTATATACTTCTATGCAGATGACACTCAACTCATCAACTAGTTCCCTCCTACAGACACACACATTTCTGCTCAGATCACCACATGTTTAGCAGCTATCTTATATTTGATGGATTAGCATCAGAAATATTAATTTATTTCTATCCACATAGGCCACTTAGGTGTTGAGTTTCTTTTTATTTTGAGAATGGACTACTGCAACTTGCTCCTAGTAGGTCTGTCTGTGCGCCATTTGACCCCTTCAATTGATCCAGAATGCAGATGCATTACTCATTTTAAGTATGTATTGCAACACCCATTCTATTGGTTTCTGATAGCTGCCCGGGTCAGATTTAAAATACTGTCGCTTGACTACAAAGCCAAAAATGGACCAGCACCCACTTGAAAAGCTGAATCCCTTGCGGTCTTCAAACAATGACATTCACCAAGTGAAAGCATCACAATGAAGTCTGTCAATCAGTAAACAATCAGTGATGTTATGTCAAACAGTTATTGAGTGGTGCTGAACTTAATAAAGAAAATGTTATCAAGTGACTAAATGATTAAGACATGTCACTGTACAGTGGCGCAAAATAAAGTATTTAGTCAGCCACCAATTGTGCAAGTTCTCCCACTTAAATGAATGAGATAGGTCTGTAATTTTCAACATAGGTATTTAAGAGGCTTCTCTGTCCTCCACTCGTTACCTGTATTAATGGCATCCGTTATCAGTATAAAAGACACCTGTCTACAACTTCAAACAGTCACACTCCAAACTCCACTATGGCCAAGACCAAAGATCTGTCAAAGGACACCAGAAACAAAATTGTAGACCTGCACCAGGCTGGGAAGACTGAATCTGCAATAGGTAAGCAGCT
>JAOVVB010000046.1:6982212-7000714 GCA_028570985.1 Heterobranchus longifilis
CCCACACCAAGGCAAAATGTCTGAAGAGCATGACGCAGGTGGAACACTTAGTGTTACAGATATTAGTTCATTATTAAAGAAAGGAACATACAAAACTACAAAGCCAAACAAAGGAAAATCTGATATTTGGAAATGTTTTTACTCAAGAGGGAAGCAATTGAAACAAATAACAGAGTAGCGGGAAGAAGCAGTAAAAATAAAACTACTTATATGTTTACCTGCAGGATTTTGCGGGCGGGAGCGGGACAAAACTTGAATACTGCGGGCGGGAGCCGGAGAAAATAATATATATTTTTGCGGGAGCGGGACAGAATCTTGCGGGAGAGGGACTGAAAAATCTGTCCCGCGCAGGTCTCTACTGCGGACCATACAGACCTGTGTACATTCATCTATGCTGGTGACCAACAGTTAGAATTGGTGACCAATTGTTCGAATACCTGAGACACAGAGTGATACCAGTTAAATACCCAAGTGATGTTACTCTCTATTATCACCTCTTATGGAATGCCTCTCATCCAATCAGATTATGTCAGAACTAACTGTTGTATAAGCAGCATTTCTTTATGATTAATTTTACAAGTTGATACTGTTCAAATTACTGAGTCATTATTTCTTGGAGAGGCAGCAGAAATGTACCATCCTGTCCACAGCGTGTGGTCTGTGCTGTAAATAAAACTTTTTTTTGGTCAATTTTTAGGTCAGTTTGTACAGAAGTATTGTAAAATTATGGGTTTACTATGTAGCTCTGTAGGGCAGCATTAAGTCTGGCTTTTGGAGCACACCACAATTCCTATAATTCCTATACTTAACTTACATATTCAGTTAAATCACTACCAACACTAAAATATATAAGATATAAACAGAGCAGACCATAGGGTTATGTGAAATTATTCATCCTGTATTCTGCACTATATGAGTGTGTTATTCTGCTTATTTCACTGTGATTAGACAAAGATTTAAATGTGGACAATAAATGACACATCACATGTTAATGGTTATAAAAGTAAAAGATAATAAAACTTAATTAAATGGGTATTTGTGGAACATCCAAATAATACATTTGTTTCTGTTGTCACTGATGTTATAGCAATGATAATCATATCCTGACTAGCATCTCGCTCTCATCCTTCTCCTCATCATTTTACTGAGAAACCAGAATGCTTCCTCAATATTCGCCCAAGATGGGAAACACCTTAATGCTCACTCATTGTATATACTGCTTTATGCTGTGTACGGGTTTGTGAGGATCCTGGAGCCCATCCCAGGAGAGTTAGTGCACAAGGCAGGGTACAGTCTCGATGGAATACATTCACACACTACGGGCAATTAGCCTAAACTGGGTCATGGGGAGAACATGCAAACTCCATGCACACAGACCTGAGGTGGGAATCGAACACAGAACCTGGAGGTGCTACAGTGCTAACTAAGGCTTGCACTCATTTAGAAAAATGATAGATAAATGGTATAAAAAGATTATGCACACCTTTTGACCAGTCGGGTTTAAGGATTTCTCTACGCTGTGGTATAATCAGAATTTACAGTACACACTTGCCTGATCAACTTGCATGTTGCATTTTGGATCACTGTCCTATGGATTTGTTTTTTTTCAGTGTTTGTTTGTTTGAATTCTGTCACAGTTACATGTGTAACTGCACATGTTTCTCTGGCACTGAGGTGACACGACACCTTTCTTTCCTTTTCTCTAAAAGTTAAGTGTGAGTAATAATTAAAAATGAAGCTTTTATTTTTTTTAAGAACATCTTCATTTATTACATTTTTAACATTTTTTTTTTTTCAAAATAAGTTAAAAGAAATGGATGAGGCAGAGGCTCAAAGTTCAGTTAAAACAACAACATCTTTCAGTGAAAGTAAAATATCTGACATCTCCAAAAAATTCGATTCAAGGACTAAGGACATGACAGACGTTTTTGCTTCTGGTTAACAGTACCAGTTTCTGGGAACATACAGTACTAAGCTTAGTCCTAGTCCTAGACCAACCATTTGCAATGGTATATATCAACCAAGAATATAATTTAATTTAAACTAAGCTCATGCTGTGTCCAGGAAACTTAGCACTTCAAGTAAAAATTCATTTTTATAAAAAAACTTCAGTTCAACCAGATTCAAATCAAATCCGGTTGTCATCTCTTTGCTTGTGGATTTAAAAAAAAAAAAAAAAAAAAAAAAAGTCTGGAGATGAATAAAAATTAATAACAGCACCTCATTAACTACATCAGCAGTTTTATCATTCCTGAAGAATTAAATTAAAAAGAAGGTTTTCACTGATCATTTGGTAACAAAGGGAAGAAATGATCTCCAATTATTTTCCAAGCACTACTGTGTGAAAAATAAAAATAATACAGAATATCCTAATTATATCCTTATTGTAATAACCATCTCTGTGCATCTTTGATGAATTGGTTTTGATCTTTGCACAGCAGTAAAAGACACAAACAATTTTAAACCAAAAACTTTCGTACAAAAAGAACAAAAAGTCAAATCACACATGAATTAAAAAACTCGCCCCTGAGAGAGCAAAGTTAAGGGTCGACGAAGGACACTGCGATGTAGCGTGTGCCTCTGGTGGTGGGAAGTCCTTCGTGAAGATGCGTTAGTCTGCCTGGGTGCATGAAACTCCAGCCTTTTCTTGGAGACTCTATTGAGCAGTTATATCTGTGGAACCTGCAGCCTCCACCCTGGAGGAGATAAAAAAAAGTGGGTGAAAAACATGTCTGTAGACTTAAACATGATTTTGTTAACTTTAAGTTTGCAAAAAACACAACACAATTTTTCAAAGGAATCTAAGTAGGACAAAGGACATCCATCCATCTATCCATCTAGGAACCTCTGGACCTTGGAGGCCAATGGTGACCATTGTATTTACAACCATGGTAGGACCTCCAGTCAACATTCACACACACGCATTCACACACTACAGGCAATTTGGGAATTACAATTAGCATAATTCAATTCAATTCAATTTCATTTATATTGCATTTTTAACAATTTTCATTGCCACAAAGCAGCTTTACACAGACAAAAGAAAATGATGGAAGTTTGTATGAAATGTGAATGTGTATGAATCAAAATGATCAGATTGTCCCTGATGAGCAAACCGAGGGTTTCATACACAAAGACCCTGAAGCTGGAATCAAACCCGAAACCTGAAGGTGCAAGGCCACAGTTTGACATTTATTTCACTTTGATTATTATGCATTATTACTTATCATCACTGCACCTAAGTGTCATTGGAGGTGAGGGATTCTGCTGCCCCATGCTTGGGAGAGGAGCAGTGGACAAAAATGTTGTGATAGCGTTTCCAGGGTATTTTTTTTTTCTTGCCCACTCTCCTCATTCAGGCACCATCTATACCGCTTTATCCTGAATACATGGTCACAGGGGGCTTGGAGCCTATCCCAGGAGAGACTTAGGGCATGAGGCGGAGTACAACCTGGATGGGGTGCCAATCCATCGTAGACCACACAAACATACATGCACACACTCACGCTCATTCAATGAATCAATTAATTGACTAATGTCATTTAGCATACACTGCATGTCTATGGACAGTGGTAGGAAACCGGAGTTGGGAGGAAACCCACCAAGCATGAGAAGAACAAGCAAACTCAAAGTACATAGTCCACAGGCGGGAAGTGAACCTGGAACCTGGGGTGTGAGGCAACAGTGCTAACCACTACAACACCATGTCACTGATAGAACTAACATAAGGCATAGATTTTGGCCATCAGTGTATGTTGTTGACTCTCCACGGCTGATTGACAGGTAACTCAATGTAGAATTAACTACAAAGTAGCCTATAGCTACTCGAGTTAATTCGGGAAACCTGCACATCAGGGCAACGTACAGTAGTGTAGTCTGTCCGACTACTGGAAAGATTTTGTAAAGCCAGGAAACTTGACTAAATGTAATTTTGTTAAAAAAAAAAAGAAATACCTCGAAATCTAGGCCCTTATGGTTGAGTGCGATGTTGATGGTGAAGGTAGAGGAGTCATGGTGAGGCCTCAGATAGGCCTGTCTGGCAGGGGTGTATTTCACCACAAAATTCATGACAGCATAGCCCTGTACGAGACACAACAAAAGCACTAGGTTAACAGAAAGCATTTCATTCAAAGTCTTGTCGAATCAAAACACACACATTCCACAAAGAACAGCTTCTATTCCAAACATAAAGGAAGAATGAGCTCCATTGTTTGCCTTTTTTTTTCTTTCAAATTTAACTATAGCCAACATTCCTTGCAACAAACCGAGAAGAGAGCTTAAAAGGCAAACGGACAGACTGCGAAGACTGCTGAGTTTATGCTTGCTAAATCCACCTTTTAAATCTGTCTTATGGGTGTAGACATGATTTCATCCAGCAATACTCTCCAGAGGCCAGCAAGAATCTAACATTGCACGGTAAAAACATGTCTCAGCACCTTGGTGTAATATCCGGAGAAGACCTTGAGTGTGACTGGTGAGATGAACTCTCGGATAAAGTGCAGCCACTCCTTCTCATATCCGATCTGTGTCATGTGGATGTCATCAGTAGGGACGCTCTCATATCCTCCAGAAATGCGCTTGTCCTGTGGAGTGATAAATATGCTAATTACAGAACTGGACTGGAAACAATTTCCCTATTCCAGAAACATGCTGGTCATCAATTATTCTAATGTGCAATTCACATGAATTGGTTGTGTAAACAAAATAATTTAGACCAGAACTTGATTCAAAAGTGTTCATTTTCTGCTGTACAACAGCAGCTCAGACATGCCCCAAGTTCCGACTGACAGATTTATACACTGCCCGGGCCAAAAGTAAATCAGGAGGGTAAAATTATTGGGCTGCATCAAGCAAAGAAAACAACTAGGGAGATTTGAAATTACTGGAAATGGGTTAAGAACCCTTCAATACATTATCAAAACCTGGAAGGATAGTGCTGAACCGTCAACTCAGTTTTACATTTTTACATTCTACAGTTTTACATTTGGCAAGCTCTCTCATCCAGAGTGATTTACATAAGTGCTTTGAGGTTTGCGTTAATAAATAAATCATTACTTTGGTATGACATTGGTTCACTGAGTTACTAATCAGTCAAACACTATTGGCAGGTGTGTTTTTTTTTATTATTTAATTTTATTTTTTTATTTAGAATAAAGATTTTATTTTGGAGCAATGATAAAAGGTCATGTGATCTTATGAGTTCAGACTGACCCTATACCAGAGTGATGGGCGTGTCAGTGTAAGAAGCGTAGCACATGAAGTGATGCTCCCATCATGTATAGTGTCCACTGTACAAGCCTCTGGAGGCAGTGATATGATCTGGAGTTGCTTCAGTTGCTCAGGTCTAGACTCACATAGTAATATTATCTGGCAATAAAATGACGTCAGCTGACGACCTGAATGTACTGAATGACCAGATTATCATATCTATGGAGGTTTTCTTTTCTGTTGTTTCTGTTGATTCTGGGAGAATGTGGAATCATTTTCACACATGAACTGGGACACCACATCGTGTTCTGTAATCGAAGCCTAAGGTGTTGAATGAAATCTTGTGTGCGGTGGTATGTAATCACTATATGTCAAGATCTAGGTTTAGCAAAATAACTTCGTGAATAAATGTTGTATCAATAATTCTTGTGTCAATAATTTTAGTCTGGTTACTTCACACTCAATCCTTCTGTTCTGTATACATTTAGTTACATATGATATGTTTTGCTGTTAATACACATTTAGTTTGTACAATGCCAACATATTGGCTTGTATTAAACCTACTCCAGACAAAGCACGGAGATTACTCCCAGTATTGGTTTCCCCATTTTAATTGAGAGATGATAAATTCCAGATAACAAATTCCAGCTTGTTCCCCAACCCCTTAGTCCTTTAATGTGAATATGCCCTGCATTAATATGCCCTGCACATGGTGGTTAATACACTCCCAAAAGTTGTATAACCTCAAGTCTACATCAAATTTTGGACTTTTTCTTTAACTATCATTTGAAAGTCCGCTTCCTAACAGTGTGTACCACTGACCTCATGTTTTCCACCAGACCAAGTGCCGAAGTTCTCCATCTCTTCCACCATCTCATCACAGCCTTGTTCAGACAGCACAGGAAACCAGAACACATCTGGACATGGCTACACACACACATACACCCGTTACACACATTACATGCAGATACAGAACATCAACTGGCACAACTCCAGTCACATACATGCATTTAATTTGACCATAATGTTATACAGTAATCTCTTAGAGTTCTGCCTCCCTACCTGTTCCAGACGGTTCTCTGTGAAGATCTGGGAGTAGTTTGGATGGATATACTTCTCCCTCCAGTCCTAAAATGGAAAATACAGATAAGCGCTATATGTTTTGTTAAACGCCCTTACCGAGGAACATAGTATAGCTGTCATACTGGCTGTACTGAACATACAAGTTATTAGTCAGCAAATGGTCTTCAGCTGTGTCTGTTTTATTTAAGAACCATGATTATTCCCAAGCACATTAAAGCACATTCCCAACCAATGATGCAAAGAAATGAAAATATTAACAGAAGTTTATCTTCTCTCATTTTTTTTTTTTGTTTGTTTTTCCAAAGAAACAGTTTAGAAAGAGGAGGAACATCTGGACACTTACCACAGGGTTCTCAAATATTTGCCATAAATCATTGTTCAAGTGGGATGTGTTGTAGTTGGCTGTAGAAATAAGCCTTCCAAACTCATGACGGTTTGTAATGTACATGAAAACTCCCTGTAGCATAGAAAGATATCCTGTTACATTTCAGCTGGAAACAAGATGCCTGACATTACACAAATATCCGAATGTGGTAAAGTCCCTAATGTTGAGTTGCTAAACATTAAATGAGAATTAAATTATGGATATTTGTCAATCTGAGCTTTAATGGTAGAAGGGAGTAGCAAAGAAGGATTAAGGGAGGGAAGGGACAACTTCAGCAATAGTGAATCTCTTCCACTAAGGGTGCTTTCATTTTAGTCTGCTTGAATGTGCATTTTCTTTAAGCAGGTGGAAACACAATAATCACAATAAGTAACAGCAATTTATTTAGGAATAACTATGCAAATGTGGTCTCAGTCTTCTCCCAGCGAACCTTCTTAAGCTTGGTGAGGACGTGAACCGACGCAATTAACCCAACTACAGAAAGTGAATCAAACATACACATCAGCCATAACATTACTCGTTCACCAGCACAATCCAGAGAGACTCAATCAGATCGAGATCTGGAGAATCTGGAGGCCAAGTCAACACCTTGAACTTTTTTGCCATGTTCCTCAAACCATTCCTGAACATTTTTTGCAGGAGGAGAATTAAATTCCTTCCTTAAAGGCCTAACAGCTGGGGCATGAAATGCCACCCTTCAGGTTAGTAAGGTTGACTTGGTCTGTAACAATGTTTAGGTTTACTTGCTGCTTAATATATCGCTGTAATGAGATAAATGTTATTCACTTCATGATGCTAACATCATGACGGTCGGTATATTTTTTGTTGTAGATGCGAGTTGCTAAACTGAGACAAAGGACAGAGCTGTAGCACTGCAAAAGTGTGATTCATTTCTGAATAGTTGAATTAAAATAATAATAATAATTTTGATTCATACACATTCACATTCCATACAAACTTAAATAATTCTTTTGATTGTGTAAAACTGCTTTGCGACAATGACAACTGTTAAAAGCGCTATACAAATAAAATTTAATTGAATTGAATTAATAATATTAATAATCCCGAATGATAACTAATTTGTTGAGCAATTTTTTTCTTGGGTAATTTTCGTCATTTCTATCTTACGGTTCAAGGGTCAAGGTCACCTTATTGTCTGCATTAGGATAAATGTATCTAACAAACAAATCAATCAATAATCAAACAAACAAATAAATAAATAAATAAATAAATAGATAGATAAATGAATAGACAACAATTAAAAAATAATTATAAAAAATAAAATAAAATAAAATAAAAACTATTATAATAAATAAAATAAAATACAATTATTGAATGAAATAAAATAAAGCCAACCACACCTTCTAAGAAAAAAAAAAAAAAAAACCTTGAAAGACTAGACAAAGTTTTGTTTATGACCTAACACTAACACAGCCATTATTTCTTTTTGTTTTCTTTTTGGTCCTTTAACTATATGGAGATTAAAACCAAATCAAACCAAATAACAAACAAATCAGTTGTATCAACTATGAAAGCACCCGAAGAGGAAGGGCATGAAGGGATTTTACACTGAAGTATGTGAGTCTCCAAGACACTCTCAGTCTACGCTTCACCTGCTTCGTTACAAAACAAGTCACTTTTTCTATCAAATATATAAATAAAAGCACCCCTAGTATTAGATTACTGTTTGAGCAGGTGTTACTGCCTAGTCTGAGATAAGTCAAGGAGTTTATTTGGAGTTTATGTTATTGAGGGTCATAGGGAATTTGGGGGGGGGGGGGTGTTCAAGGGAATTCCTTGAAGCAGGTAACTATTCCTGCTTCCTTATGATTCCTCTCATCATGTTAGGGAAGGGGAAATTCAAGCTCTAATTTGGACTACGACTAAAGGTCATCTAAGACTAAAACCCAGGTGCTTTCTCTCCGGATCTATTACAAAATAACAGATGAAACTTGTCTTTCAGCTAAGAGCATCACTTTCGCAAAGGAATTGCCAGAGAGGGATCAGACTGCTTTCCAAATGCTCTTAGTCTTAAATGAACCAGTTGGTTTGACTGCAGGGCTTTTGCTACTAAAAAATACAGCATAATCGTATAGAACTAGAATATACTAGAATTAAATCTTGTCAGATATATAACATAATCTATTGCAATCAACTGGAGTTTAAATATAGAATTTAAATCATTTCTCATGGCCATGCTTGTTTATATTTACTATCTGTAGTTTGTACATACAGTGTGAGATTACATACAGTAAATCTATATAGAGGTTATATAATATGTACTGTGGTCTGGGAAAAGCCATCAGATATCACTTTTGCAGAATTCTGGCAAGGAGATCCCGTATGTCCCGTATTTTTTATTATGAGACTCCAGTCCACTTGATTCTAAATTAAATCTGGACAATTTATTTTATTGATTTTCATTTGCCTTTTACTATTGTTGGATTATTTTTTGTTAATTATAACTGTTTTAGATAGATGCACAGGCATCTGCCAATACTGTGGTGGCCAAAAGAATTAAGACAACATATGCCATGTATTATACTGCAGTTCTCGCCGTGGACACAACAGGTGATGTCACTAATTAGTTCGAGCCT
This sequence comes from Heterobranchus longifilis, assembly GCA_028570985.1. Classification (NCBI taxonomy): domain Eukaryota; kingdom Metazoa; phylum Chordata; class Actinopteri; order Siluriformes; family Clariidae; genus Heterobranchus; species Heterobranchus longifilis. The sequence continues at coordinate 6,991,486 of JAOVVB010000046.1, forward strand.
ATCTGGCTGAAAAGTTGTACTAATAAGAATCACCTGGTTTAGTTAATGGATGGAACAAAGAAGTGGCAGGACTTCAAGTTTCTAAAGCCGGGGTGTTTACCTCTGCACAAAGATTTTCTTTTTTATAAAATGATAAAGCAAGAGGTTGTTAATTATTTATACTGTGTTTATTACTTGCTAGATTACTGCAGTTGGCTATATGCAATTAGTGGTGTGTTTTTCTATTATTATTATTATATTATAATATTATTATTATAGTTTAGAAGATTTTACCATGATAAAACTGTACTTGTGATTGAGATGCATTGAAAAAAAAACTGTTCGGGAAGTTTTCAGAACTGTACATAGTATAAAACGTTAAACTTTTCTACCCATATACAGAAGTTTTCCCAGACCACCACACACACACTATACAGATAATGTAATGCTGCTCTACTCTCTGTACTCAATATTCAGCCATTCAAACTGTTTGGAAACTGTTTGACTTCTGTTTCTAACAGCAAATAACATGTTTGTGTTGATGTGGATATAATGCAGAGTAATCAAAAAGTATCATAAAACCTTTGGGGATCTGAGCATATGGAATGATTCCGGAGAAGGAGAGTCTTTTTCTCTGTGTATTGTCTAGAATGAAGGAAAAGCACCATGTAAAATCTGTAACGTCCATTCTGAACACAACAGAGTTACACAGAAAGCACATGATGGAGACGTCATGGACGTGAGGCCACTTTCAGCAGAGAGGCGGCCCCTGCACGTGGAAAAGCCAACACTGCCTGTAAACCACAGCACCTGAGTTCCTCTCACATGCCAAGCTGAGAGCGATAGGCTTCATGTTCATGCTGACTGAGGAAGGTTTGGTTTCTAAATCAGTTCTGGAGGATCTCAAGTTCTTCTGTTCTAGCTATCATCATTATTACAGATCTATTCATTTTTTATTTAATTCCTGGAGATAAATACAAGGGGCATTCAAGTCAAACTGGGACTTGTGATGAAATTTTGATTTCCACATGTTTGGAGTTGCTGGGAGGCCAATGTTTCAGACATAAAGCAGGAACCCTGTAATTAAAAATGCTTTTGGATGCTCAATGGATTTAACTTTCTAAAATGTTTAAATGTTTAAGGTGTACTGTTACAAATAATTTAGTTCTAAGCATTTCCTTGGGATTTCCTTCACATTTCCTAATTGTTCTTCCTAATTCTTGTTATTAATAACAATGCGTGTCGAATAAAAAATATTGGCCTCTTTAAATCCTTCAGAACTGAAATTGTTAATGGGGTTAATGCATTAGGAGAGAGAGAGAGACACTGGGGACTAAGAATGCCAGCCAGACATTCTCATTCTCAGGGGTTAAAAGTCAAATGTAAAGCATGGAGGAGGAAAGGATGACGGAGCACAAACTGAAAGGAAGAGACCTTGAACGCAACACAGATGGCAACATAAACACATAAAGGTCATGCCTTGGACACAAACAGCCCACTGATACACTGATATACTTGCCAGTTATGTCTTTGCAGCAGGACTGCAGCAGATGTTTGAAGGCATTAAGAAACATCACATTTGTAAATTAACACTGTCTGAATGATGGAGGTTTTAGGCCTCATTTATCAAGCTGGCTATAAATAAATAAACCTGTTTGCAAATCATTTCTGTCAAATTCATGTAATTGGAAGTCCTTGATTGATCGGTTTTAAACCATTTAATTGTCAACTAGTAATTGCAAAATCACTTCTTTAATTTAATTACACAACTGTGGAGAAATTTAGTAAAACCCAAGGATTTTAGATTAATGCCTTAAAAGAAATCAATAAAATCACACCAAATAAGGAATTAACGCATTACTGTTTTTTTTTTTGTGTTTTTTTTAAAGCAAATTATTCATGTAACCAAATTTGACCCTAATGGCTTTCCATAATCACCATGCGCACTGAACTGCATGTTTCATTATAAAAAGCTTCTAGATCCAAGTTTGGATAACACTAACGTTGTGTGCTCGAGCTACCTTCAAGGGGAATTATTTTTGCAAAGATGTAAGATGTAAGATGTGGGAGTGGTGTCTCAGCCAGCCAAGGCTCTAAGTTGTTGATTTTCGGATCCGGGTTCGAGCCGCACCCCACACCATGCAGCTACTGCATACAGTGCTGGTCCCAATCGAGAGATTTTAATTTAACATTTGTTAAATCTTAATGTTTGAGATATTATAAAACTGCATTATCTGTTTTCTCTAACCAGTTTTTCATGCATTTCTTTATTCAAATATTGCAATTTTATAATACAAGTGAATCTGAGTATTTTAAAATTGGGATTAATAGCCTATGACTGTGATTAACTAGATTAAATTTTTGAATCGATTGATAGCACTAATTTCAACAGGTTAGAATTGTGTAAAAGATTGATAAATGAGGCCATGGGCGCTAAGAAGGATTACAGCTTACCTCCAAAAATCATATGTAACTTTACCTTACAAGATAATAATGTTAATCCATGCTTGATATTATAATATGACAATATTAACCCATAATCTGTGCTTAAAATACCCTAAGCTAAGTCTAAGTTTTGTAATGTAATCTCTTGTGCCATTGTTCTCACCAACTCCCTGGCGTTTCTACACAAAGCCATGTCGGGATCGAGTTTCTCCAGGACGAAAATGTTCCTCTCCTTCAGCTCGTTCCTTAAAACCTCACCTTTGACGAGGTAAACATGGGCCATGTATGGAATGTTCCACACGCCACTGGAACAAAGACAGAAATGGAGATTTTAATACCGCTGTAAATCACATTGTTTGATTTGTTTTTTATTGCAGGCCGGCTTTTTTATTTGAAATTTCTCAACGTGTTATTTGTGTTCTATGGACAGAGTCCATGGTTCTGTGTTGGTAGCAAAAAAAAACAAAAAAAAAAAACACATGTTCTCCATTTTACCCATTCGGTTTGCGGTAAGATTGCATGACATAATCAACAATTACCGTCTTTCCAACTTGCATCTATAAAACTTTGCGTGAGCTGCTTGCCAAATTTGCTCAGGCACTGTGATTGAATTGAGTCTATCAGGAAATATGTCACTGCTTATGTATGTTTTAATCAGAGAAAGCTAGCGAGACCATAGTAATCTGATTTAAATTCAATAATATAGGTTTTCTTATGCTTTTCCAAAAAAAACTTGAGTTCTCTTACACTCGCTTCCCCTGCACGATGTCGATGTAATCCTCAGAGCGGGCGTAATAGCCGTCCAAACTCAGAGCTCCCCAGAAGTTGGACCACAGTTTGCCGTGACGGGTGACAAGAGGGCCAATAATTTTTCTGAGCAAAAAAAAAAAAAAAGAGAGAGACAGCCAAAGGGCATGTGTCAATCAGAATACAGTCATTGTCATTTAAAAGTCTCTGAAATATTGGACCTGGCAAGGTCTGAATAAGTTTATCATCCCTAAAAGTGTTACTATGGCTTCTAGGGGATGCACAAACTAGTTGAATAGTATGTGCTAGCAAATAAATCAGTAAGACAGACAATAAAGACGACTTTAGTAGTTTGAAAACATTTCACACAAGATGAAGGCAATAAAACAGTTAATTACACATTGTGTAAATCCTTGCACTCTTGCATACTGAATTGGAACATGATAATGTGCACTAATCACATGCAGCTTAGCTTGTTTAACACCCTGAAGGATGTTCAAGAATAATTTTTCAGACAGACACTACTGTGAGCAGAGTTTAACTCATGGGTTATTTTCAGCCTGGACAAAAAGCCTACAGACGTTGCTTTAGATGTCACATCTTTTATCCAAGCAAAGCTCACTGAGCTATAAATAGGATTCTATGGACAGACATAAGTTTCCATGATGCAGGTTACAGAATCAAAAATTGTACCCGACGTACCTGTTTTATGAGTTAGTGAATTTTAATTAGTGCAATATGATACACGGGCGGGCAGGGGTAGCTCGGTGGATAAGGTCCACAGTTCGAGCTCTGATGCCGCCAGGCTGCCATTGTTGGACCCCTGAGCAAGGTCATGTACCCCCAAGTGCTTAAATACAATCGGGCGGGCGTCGAGCTGGAAACCCGACCCTTTAGGTAACTGCCACAGAAATTACGGATATACTGTATCTCCATGTGGAGTATCCATTGCATTACAGAAAATTATAGTGCATCTTAAAATCTCCCAAGCAGGACAAATGGCTTCTAACATTGCCGTTTCTAAATTCGCCCCATAATTCTGAAGGAATGTCTTGGTGCTTCTTTAAATACTTGAGTATTGGTTACTGTATAGACACTGCTAAATATTGCACCATGGTCAGGATGCTATCCTCAGGACAGTGGGTTTAGGAAAATGTATATTCTGTGTAAAGTCTACTTATTTCCTTAAGAAGCGAGCAAGGATTTATTTTGGAAGGAAGACTTCCTTCCATTTCTGTTGTTTCATCAACTGTGCGATACCTTTATTTCTATGAAAGGAATCGGCAAATCAGGAGAATTACCTGTTTTGTTCCATGAGGAGCTTCAATGTCTGACGGTTTGTAAGCATGACATCGGTGTCGATGCTGAAATAGTAGTCACACTCAGGATCTCTTCGACACAAGTCCCTGCTCAGAAACACAAATTAGTTAGTTTAAAAACCACCATTGGTAGACAAAGTTACCTTGACGATATTATATCCTGCCTGGCCATTTGCTACAGGAGCATATTTCAGAATCAGATGTTAAACACTCTCCATATGGCTTCCATAACCAGAATGTTATATGTACAAAGCACCTGCACTTGGACCAAATGTATGTTATACCATATGTAAAAGTGTGTGGTTACACACCCAATGTAATAGCAAGCATCCAGAAAGAGGGGCTTAGTGTTACTTCATGCTTAGATTATTATTTATATTGATAATAGCAATAATAATAACACTCAAATTCTCCACTCAAGGTAACATAGGAAAGCATAATCTACAGTATTTATAATAAGTATGAAAGTAAAAGGATAAGAAATATTTACATTCTCTCATAACTGATGTTAAATTAGCACCATTCACCAAAGACTAACATGGGCGGCATGCTCACCCACTCGTCATCATCTATACCACTTTATCCAGTATACAGGGTCGCAGGGGGCCTGGCGCCTATCCCAGGAGACTATCCCAGCATAATACACCCTGGATGGGGTACCAATCCATCGCAGGGCACACACTTACACACTTAGCTGGGAGCACGAAGTAGCCTAATCTGCATGTCTTTGGACTGTGGGAGGAAACCCACCAAGCAAACTCAACGCACACAGACCCTGAGACGGTAATCGAACCTAGGCCCTGGAGGTATAAGGCGACAGAGCTAAATACTAAGCCACCGTGCTGCCAGTTAGCTAGGAAATCTGCAATGATGGAGCTAGCTATTAGCGTTCAGTTAGTTTGTATCATCATACAGAATTTTTTTTCATTAACATTGAAAATGAGATTTATTTCAAATTCCTAATGTTTGGTAGCATGAAAATTCTAGCATGAAATTTTTATGTTTTATGTTAATACCTAGTGTCACAATACAGACTGCCTAGATAAGTGCAAGGTGCTGCTAGCTATAAGTATTCAGCTAATTTGTAGCATCAGAATTACTAGCCAATTCCAAAAAGCTAAGCTTTATACATTTTTTTGTATTCATTAAGGTGCGATTTATACTGAATTTAAATTTTAATTAGCTTTTATTAGAGTTATTAGCCAAACAAAAGCTATCTTCCTCACCTCAAAAACGTTAGCTAGCTGGATGATAACAAAAGACCATACAGACTAGTTGAGCTAGCTAGTTGGGACATCATACAAACTTCTATGATACATACTGAGTATACCCAGCGGCAGGTCTCATTTTTGTAGTTTAAAGTTTTACTTTGTCCACAGCAACTTACATTTTATCTCATTACACATCTGAGCAGTTGAGGGCCCAAAAGTGGCAACTTCTTGGTGCTGGGGTTTGAACCTGAGATCTACTGATCAATAGTACAACACCTTAACCGCTGATTTACCTCTGCCCATCTTTTAGCCTTTAAATGTATTAAGTAGACAGATTTGTATTGTAATGCATAAAAATAAAGAAGAAATATAATTTGTTCATTAGCTTGGGGGTTGTTTAGATTTGTATTGTACCCTTTTCAACACATTTCTATTTATATGTATATTTTATCCTTCTTATTCAACTTCATTTTCCAATAGTGCTATGAAGATATACAGTATATATGAAAACGCTTACATGCCCAGGTTCCTTGCTTCTCCTTGGCTCAAGATCTCTTCAGGGCCAACAACTTGAAAACTATGGAATACATTTTTGTTCTCCTTCCAGAATGCCTCTAAGTGCTTCTCATGGTAAACCTCCTAGCAGAGCAGAGAGGGTGGAATGAGGATACTGTCAGCTGAATCATAAACACTAGGTTGTAGCTTACTTTTTTTTTTTTCTTCCTAGAATGGAATGTAGCTTCACTCTTACACTATTATGGATGAAGACATCCAGTTTATCTTTGGGATAATCCAGAGTCAAGATCCGCTGCAGGAACTCGGGAAGAAATGGAGTCGGCTGCTCGATAAACACGCCGATCCTTACTCTTGGATAATCCTGTTTAGAAAGAAGAGGAACTGTTTAGTTGTCCAATTTGACAATTAACAACTAAACAGCCAAGAAACATTCAACATTTATCTTTTATCAGCATTAAAAAGCATTACTGGTTAAAATGGTGCTATTGAGTTTTCTACAAAAGCAACTCAAATTATAAGACAAGAAATTTCATCTTTCTAATGTTTTTGGCTGCTCCCAACAAGGGGTCACCACAGGTCGGCACAGGTTTTTACGTCGGATTTGAAATACAGTGGAACCTTGGATTACGAGTGTTCCGCAAGACGAGCAAAGATTTTTAATAAATTTTGACTTGAAAAATGAGTATTGTCTTGGTTTACGAGCACCACTGATATACGTAATCGTCTCCCCTGCTGGGTCTTAGTGCTTGCAGAGTTTCTGAGTGTGCGTGTGTGTTTGTGTGCATGTGTGTGTCTGTGTGTCTGTGTAAGGCAGAGTGTGTGAGTGTGTGTTTGTTTGGGAACCTGAGAGGTGTGCGTGGGAACCTGAGAGGTCCCAAACAAACACACACTCACACACTCTGCCTTACACAGACACACTTCCCGAGTTCCTGTGTGCGTGCGTGCGTGCGTGCGCGCGCTCATTCACTTACACCAACACACACACATACACACACACTCTCTCTCGGCTTTACAGCCCCCGCCCTCCTCTCAGGTTCCCAAACAAACAAACAAACTCTGCTCTGTCGCGATTCTTTTCAAAGGTAAGGTGCTGGTTAATTTGTTTTTGTTGTTGTTGTTGTTTTACTTTACAGCAGTGATTCCGTTAGTATGCGCTCACGCGAGCGACTAGCGATGTTCCTTGCAAATTTTTAAACGGTTTTAAAAAACGGTCTCTTCGTTAATGTGTGTGTGTGTGTGTGCGCACGCACATTACACACACACACACACACACACACACACACACACAGCGCCTGCGTGCACAAGTGGAAACACTTATCTGTCTGGATTTATTTGTACTTTTTTTAAAGGTAAAGTGCAGGTTAATTTGTTTTATTTTTACTTTATATTTTGTGTTAATAATTTTTCTGTATTTATTTTTTGGGCTGTAGAACGAATAATTTGAGTTTCCATTATTTCCTATGGGAAAATTAAATTTGGTGGAGTGTTTTGGAATACGAGCCCACTTCCGGAACGAATTATGCTCGTAATCCGAGGTTCCACGGTATTGGCATAAACCTGTCCTGCCGAGCTTAAAAGCTGCTCATTGGCGATGCTGGTAGGCAGTGAAGACAAGTACTACCTGGTTGCAGTAATTTATTTTTCCATGATGAATAAGTTTGTTTTTTCACAGTAAGGTCAGGCACAAACCAGGTTGAAACACAAACTTACTTATGTCTGAAATCATAATTAGGCCCAAATAACATGAATGACCCACTCTCACCCTGTTGGTAGCCACCTGGGAGCCCACACCAAATGTTAAAGACCAGACACTGTTTTCATTGCCAGTAATGGAAGCCTAGATGAGGGCCTTCTGCCAGTACTGCCCACAGAGGTAATGCATCTCTACCTGAAAGGCAACTTCTGCCCCTATCTCGCTGCCTAATATTGGCATACCCTTCAAATAGGTATGGACCTATCTTTATGGATTATGGATTGTCACCTTCTACCATGAAGTGGTCCCCTTGAGAAAGGTCATGTCCATGTCCTTCTTGAGCTGGCTCATGGTCAACTCACATTGTCTGTTTCAGGTGAAACAGCTCAAGAAAGTACTGTATCTCGTCCCAGATAGACTCCTTCATCAATCTACTTAATCAAACCCTTGAGGCCATGCTAAAAAAGGTCTTCAGTGAGGAAGAGCACAGCTGGGACCTCTGTCTGCCATAAATGCTGTTTGTCTATGGGAGACACCACAGGCTTCCTAAATGCTCCAAAAGCAACAGCATCAAGGAGTCCAGCAGCCCCTGGTCCAGCCTCCTAGTCATTGTACCCAAGCCCATTTAAAGTATCTTCAGGCATTGCAGTGACTTTAGGAAGGTCAGCCAAGTGTCGGACTTTGACAGCTTCCCGCTTCCCTGAGGTGATAATATAGTGGAGCTTCCCGGGTGAGCATGATTCATCTTAACCCTGGATCTGACCTAAGGATGCTGACGAGACATCCTCACACTAACAGCAAGGCCATAGTGCACAGTCCTCCGACCCCACCACCACTACACCACTGCCTACACCATAAATGATGTGATAATTCACTCACAGACCTGTTCGAAAGTGAACCTGTTTTCTGTAAGGGGAGGCTCACATCTAACCCCTGCATCTGCCACAAGTGTCTTAATCAGGCACAGTAACTGGGATATTAGCATTAGCCTGGGGATGCTAAGGCCAAGAGTAAGAAAGGGTACTCTGTATCCGGTCCACTGTAAGCACCTTTTTTGAAGCCACAACAGTATTTACATCTTTTTTGTTCTTAACATTTTGGGCAGTGGGCAATCTGAACATGTATACTAAACCACCAAGGCTGCTAAGCATGTACAGTGGAACCTTGGATTACGAGCATAATTCGTTCCGGAAGCGGGCTCGAATTCCAAAACCAAATAAATTAAACCAAATTTGATTTTCCCATAAGAAATAATGGAAACTCAAATTATTCGTTCCACAGCCCAAAAAATAAATACATAAAAATAATTAACACAAAAT
>JAOVVB010000046.1:7008163-7034318 GCA_028570985.1 Heterobranchus longifilis
ACAAAGTTGGGAGCATGAAATTGTCCAAAACGTCTTGGTATGCTGAAGCATTAAGAGTTCCTTTCACTGGAACTAAGGGGCCGAGCCCAACTCCAGAAAAACAATCCCGCATCAATCCCCCCCTCAACCAAACTTTACACTTGGCACAATGCAGTTAGACAAGTACTGTTCTCCTGGAAACCGCCAAACGGATAAGCGTGATTCGTCAGTACAGAGAACAAGTTTCCACTGCTCGAAAGTGCTTTAGACCACTGCATCCGATGCTTTGCATTGCACTGGGTGATGACTTGAGCTAATCTAAATCCTGCATGAAGTTTAGATGTCTGTAGCTACTGACTCTGCAGAAAGTTGGCAACCTCTGTGATCCATGTGTTTCAGCATCCGCAGACCCCACTCTGTGATTTTACATGGCCTACAACTTCGTGGCTGTCGTTCCCAATCGCTTTCACTTTGTTACACTTGAATGTAGAATATTTAGTAGCAAGGAAAATTTCATAAATATGAGACTGGTAAAATAATTATTAATTTTATATATTTATTACTATTATTATTATTATTAGTAGTAGTAGTAGTAGTAGTAGTAGTAGTAGTAGTAGTAGTAGTATAGGAGTCCCACTATTATATTACCTAGATGCTCCATGAACCTTACTAAAGAAAATAAAAAAGAAAGGGAAAAAAATTATACTCTGCATGCTATTTGCACTTCCAACAAATTATCTGTTCAAATGAATTAAAGTGTTCAGATTTGTTTGCATCCCTAGTCAGCAATAAAAATAACTTGTCTGATGTGACTGAGTACATTTCTGCCTTTTTTTTCAAATTGTGTTTCGGGGAAAACCAAAGCAAAAAAGCAACAAAAAGTTTAAAACTAAAGTGCGCTGTGGGAAAAAAAAAAAATAATCAAAACCTCAAATGTGAAAGCAACCTAAGGGAACTGCTTACTTTGGTGTTTATGTTGCCATGGATGACCACAGGAAGACTGTCGTGGACAATGTTTCTGATCCGAACCCTCTCTGTCCCGAACTTCAGCAAAACCTCATCTGCAAGGAAATAAGAGTGTTTGGACTTGGAAGTAATTTCAATTACTTTAAATGGCACTTTGACAGCAGTGCAACCACATGAACCACACACTGTTGTAGTAAAAACAATAGAAAGTGGTAAAAATAATGGAATAATCTAAAATGGGCCAAAGATGCTACAGAAGAGTGTATCAGTATATCACTACATGTATATTAAGGCACAATTCCAAACCATTTAGATAGTTGTAGGAATTCTTTGTGAACTGACTCACCCACGGCTCCATTTAGATTCTGAAATATCTGGCACTTGTGGTCCAAAGTCATATTAAGACGTTCCTGAAAACATGCATCCCACACACACACACACACACACACAGACACACAATATATGAAGTAAGAGCATGAACAGTGTGGCCATGTGATTTTTTTTTTTTTCCCTCCAAACTGTAATTTTATCCTGTTTGTTTCGAGTGGGTGTGATGTGTTGTCATGCATGTTATAGTAACACGTGGTCAGATTACGAGCTGAATTACGGTCTCTACAGAAGTTCTGGACTTTACACACATATATATATATATATACACACACACACGCACACACACTCACCCTTTGCAGTGGATCCACATAGATCTTTGTGTAAAAGAGCTGGTCATCGTCGTTGTCGTGCAACTGCCACTGATTCACAATCTTATTGATGTACGGGGCGTAGCCGATGAAGCCTGGAAAAACAACATCAGAGTTTACGGCCCGCTATAAAAGACCGTGTGAGAAAGGAAAAGAGCATATTTCGGTCAGCTGTCAAGGCGGTCACTCTATGTCAATTATTTTGGTCATGAAAATGCTTCGGCTTTAACGCAAATCTGGCGCTAGGCCTGAAAAAACCTCTGCAAATCATGGGGTTGTGACACAATGTAAAAATCCAGAAAGGGCCTGTCTCTCAGTGTGTGTGAGAGTCCAGCGATCTGCTCATGGCTCCAGCTATTCAGCCTCAATCATGACCTGCATGCTGCTTTCCTCAGGAACACAAGCTGCAGAGGGAAATTGCAGGGCACGGGTATGTTGTGGGTGTCTGTGCCTTTTAGGGCCCATCATTAAGATGTCTTCAGTGCCTTTACACACGGCATATCGTGGAAAGAAGGAATGAGAGAGATGAAACAAATGGAGAAAGAGTGCTAGACCAAAGACCCTCATTTAAATTACCCATGGGAAGCAAAAGGTTCCTTTAAATGGCTTCCACAACTCTGTTTCATAAATAGACCTTTAGAGTATAACCGCTGCCCGAGACAAGCAGGAATGGTGACAGAGAAGCTCTGTGAAAACCACTCTGTACTGAGAGGAATTTGATAAGAATAATGATTTACAAGTGACTTTTATCTGACTCTAATGTGGACGCATCTGTCCTCTCCAGTGGCACGCAAGTACACACAGATATGCCTTTGCTTGTACCGTCTGGGTGCAACCACTCATTCATTTCAAACAATGGATGGATTATAGCAAAAATATGCACAAAGTCACCTAAATTCAGACCTCATCTTTCCCATTTAAGCACAGGACTGCGTAACAGTTATTAATCTGATCTAGAACCACGTACGAAAGTGACTCAGATCCGATCTGAAAAACATCAGTTCTGTGTGTTCAGACAGCCCTACAAAAACAGATCTAAGTGAACATACAGTAGCCTTAGCTAGGACTTAGCAGGTGTGGACATCTTTAATCAGACATCTTTTATCTTATGTTTATGGCTTTTTGTCCAAACCTAGATTGTTTTTTATTATTATTTATTAATGAGATGTTCTCTCAGATGTATACACGTACTCTATAATATAAAGATCTCTGTATAACCGTAACAAACTTGTAGGTTATATTGCAAACAACAACAAAATAAAAATAGCATCGCAGCCAATAATACTACAATATAAAGGTCTCTATACTCTAAATAGAAATAGGATTCAAGAATGAACAAAAAACTACTTGTGTCTGAATCATTCACTGGTTTAAAGCTCTTGCTTAATTAAATCATTGAATTAGATGTGGTAAGTTTACTACTGAGCAATAAAGCACAGATGTCTCAAATTATAATTTCAGCAGTTAAGTTAATTGAGCGCAGACATGAAGAAATAAAAAAATAAAAAAAGCCACACATAAAAACTCTCTTTATTTCTCTATATAATCTCCTGCTACACTAATGCACTTATCCCATTTCATTAGAGCTTGGATAACATTAAGGTAGAAAGTTTTCATGATCAGACTGCCTGCTGCAGGCCTCCCAGGAACTCCTTTAATGGCCCAAACATGTGTAAATGCTTTGGAGTGAGGTCAGGGCTGTGTGGGGGATTTGGCAATAACTCCCAGCCAAGTTCCTGTAATGTGCAAGTGGTGTTGGTGTGAATGATTGTGTGTACAGTTCACATAGACAGATGCGTCTCGTACGCAAGGTAGCGACTAGTTACTACAGTATCTGTCGCTTTTCATGGGTCAGGCATTCCACTCGCTCTATATTCAAGGGAACGACTGCAGTGAGGTCCGAGTCACCTGAGGCGGGATTCAGAGACTTCAAAATTTCTGTACTGTTCAAATGTTTTATTGTGGCTAAGAGTCTTATCACTGTAATGTGTTTGAGGTCTTATGTAAAAATAAATTGCTGTTACAAAAAAAATTTGGTTTGGCTTTAATGCTTCCCCATACTAACTTGTTATATTATCACATTGTTTAAAATGTTTTTAATCTAATTAAGTTCTTGGAGTATTCTGAAAATGTATACGTAAATATATATATATATTTTTTATTATTATTATTTCTTTATTTTTATTTTCCCCCATTGTTCCAGTCTATCTTCCTTAAAATCTGCAACCTGGGATGAAATTATCACATCTGCTTACTTAATGGCTCAGCTCATAAAGGAAGCCTTCACCCTAAATTACCTTAAATATGTTTATATTGAAATATTTGTGGGCAGGATGGTGAGGCAGCACGTGGCAAGTCTGCAGTACTAAGCTGAGTTCTGAATGTCCTTCCCATGTTCATGTTGGTTTCATCCCAAAAATATACTGGTGGCGGGACTGATTACTTTAAATTGCCACTTGGCAAGAAAACTACCAGGGTTGTGCCCTGCCATGTGTCCAGAGTTTCCAGGATTGCCTTCAGATCCGACAGGGCCCTAACAAGAATAAAGAGCTTACTGAACAGGACTAAAATATCTGTGATGGCGTTGGTTAGTGCTGTATTTTTGTTATTCCTGTAAGTAGTCATCACAGGGGGGATGTTGTTATTGCTAAAGCACTTAACGTCGAGTCGAGGGGGTTCTCCAGGACCAGGATTGAGAATAAGAAACCAACGTGCATTAAATGGAAAAAGGTTTGAACCAAGAAAGTAAACTCCAAATTTCACAGGTCATACTGTATATTTATTATAAATATTAATTTGCATGTCTTTTGCAAGGATTTTGCAAGTCCATTGGCAAGATGTGTAAATCAGTGTGTGAGAACAGAAACGCCAGTGTTCTTTTCAAGACATAAAAGCAAGCATGTTATTTATTTATATGTCTCGATCATTCTACAGCTTTTTGGACACCGTTTACCATGGCAGTGTGTTGGATCGCTGTAAGAAAATGACCAGCCCTGAGGTTCCACATGACTGATCATGTCAACCGTGACGCCCAAACCAAACAACACCCCGCGATAATTCCATACATTTATCCACACTGATCTGATCAGAAGGGGAGGGTGTACTACTGAACAGGATGCCAAGGCAGTAATTCTGCTGGTTAAAATAGGTGCACGGGATAAACACTGTGATTTGTGAACCGGTGACTGATGAGCGTCTGGAGACCACGATGAGCTTCTGGTTTACATTTAACTTGGGAGGAGTTGAGGCAGGAAAAGATAAAGATAAAGGATTAAAAAAGATCCACAGAACCACATAGAAAGAACTGGGTGTGGTAAAACTAATTTTTTTCTCATACATATACAGTACACACTCCCCCTCTCTCTCGCTCTCTCTCCTCATATGTGGACCTTTTCAACTGCCTTTTTGCCTCTTTCCCCCACGCACTCTCCTTCTCTGATGAATACCCTATTCATTGAGCACTCTCACATGAATAGAGCAGTATGCTGGGTGTCCTTCAGGAAATACCACAGTATGACTGTGGAAGGTTAGAAAGGAAACACTTTCTCTATCCTATTCTTATCAGGAAAATTTTTCTTAAAACTGCAGTGCTTTCGTGGCTAAATACAGTCATTGTGCTTACTATCATTTTAGGGGTTTTGGCAGCTCAGTGAATCCACACAGCTGATCTGGAGCTATACTTGTCTATAATCTGACCTCCCACGTTGTAGCATGTTTACTATAATGGGGTCTGAATGTAGTTATCATAGCAGTAACATGGTCAATATCACATATATAATAACATTTAAAAAAGGAACCTAGATATAGTGCCAATCAGTGTTGGGGAACGTTACTTTTTAAAGTAACTAATTCCATTACAAAATTACTGTCATTAAAATGTAATCAGTTACATTACAGCGTTACCTTCTGATAAAACTAACTAGTTTGAGTACTTTTCCACTGCAGAAAATGAAAACTCCTTTGTGATTCCTCGTGCATGTTGTTTTAGTCAAGACCTTCATAATTATTCTACCATCATCATTCAGGGAAGTTTGGCCCGTAATCTGTTAACTACTAATACCCCTATCTCACCCAACACTGGTGCCAATAGATCATCTTTATAAATAAAACTTGAATTTTAAATATGACATTTACTTTCTATGTTTTAAACATTTAAGAATGTGTTCAAAGAATTTTAGACAGACTGCATGAACCTGTAAAAGGTTTTACATTTGTAAAAGAGGGGCGCCAATAATTTCTTCTACCTATGCTGGCAAACATGTGATTCAATTCACCAAAGAAAACAAAACATTAAAATGCACATTAAATTATTATCTCTCACTCATCGCCTATACTGCTTTTTTCCTGTACACACACACACACACACACACACACACACTCACACGCTCTTCACACCAATTAGCCTAATAATTTCTACCAATACCTCATGTTCCAAACATTCCCCAGATGCCTACCTCCAGAGTTCAGGAAGCGTTTTCCACTGCGGACGTACGGGTACTTCTCTGCCAAGTGCGCATCCGGCCAGATCACACCCTCTGCAGCGAACACCACCTTGTGATTGACCTGCTGGAACTTCCTCAAGATTTCCTCTGGGCCTCCAGCGAAGATGAGGTCATAACTAAAGAGATAGGGAAAGTGTCATTTATAGAATACTTAAAGCAACACAGTTGGTGTGTGTCCATTTAGACCAATATCCTTACTCAATTCATCAAGTATTTAGGAATTTACATAAGAATGGTTTTATTTCTTTAATTAAGGTTACTGACACAAGCAGCCCTCTCTTCTTAAGAGAGCCTTAATTAATATGTTTTAGTCGGCAACTTTAAAAAAACTATTACAACTATTAAAATGAAAAAAAAAAGAAGATCAGAAAACACTTGAAGTTTTGTCATGAAAGAAATCAACTGTAGAACTCAGACCAATGTTAATATTGGAAGTAAGAGCATTTCAACACACAATGTGACATGAACTCACAGGACTTGGACTACACAGTTTGTGGCCATAATAAAAATCATTTGTTAGTAAGACTTATCAGAAAAATAAGACTTTGGAAGAAATGGAAAAAGATTATGTGGTATGATGAGTGTAAGAACAAGGGTCGCATGATGCGATGCACCCATCATCCTTTGTGGCTACTGTACAAGCCTCTGGAGGCTGTTTTATGATCTGGGGTTGGTTCAGTTGCTTAGGTCTAGACTCAGCAACGTTATGTGGCAATAAAGTGAAGTCATATATAAAAGTACTGAATGAGCAGGTTATCACATCATATCACACAAGCATATTAATTAATTGGGCATAAATTATAAAAGAGCGGTTCTCGGAAAATGAGGAATAATTTTTGCACATAAATTTGCATGCCCTTTACCCCGTTTAAAGTCTTTGGGGTGTGTCGGTGAAGATTTGGCTGAGTGGTTCAACTCTCCCATCAATACATGCTCAGGTGATGATGTTGTGACGTTGCATGAGGTCAGCTAAACAACTCAGATAGACAGTCAATTAAACAGTCCACTTTTTAACCTTATTAATAGAATAAATCTTAAAAACGAATATTGCAAACTAATATTGTAAGGTTGCTTTTAGGACCCTAAATTGGTCCTTTCACATTTCATTGTCACTACACTACAACAAAAGGTTGTTGGGAGAACTATTTCAGAAAAGGAAGCAGTTCATTTAGATACAATACATTTTAAACCAGCTCCAATAAAGCGGTAGAATTATTATACAGTACATTATATTGTATATCTTTATGTAGTGTGCCAATTTGTATTGTTGGGCACCTTTTTAGTTTTTACAGTTAAAGGAAACCATACAAGTTTAGGGGGAAGAAAACATTCCCATCTGCGCTGTCACCAGTCTAGCAGCCTCCGTTAAGAACCATCCAGAAAATTTGTGTCAACAAAAAGAGGTATTTAAAGGTTCCTTTTTCAGCCACTATTAATATCCATGGTAAGAACATTCATCATACATCTCCAAAAACGGAAGCATACTCTACAGCCTCACATCTGGCCCCCACTTGTGTAAAAAAAAAAAAAAAAAAGCATGTCTATCTCCACATCATACCTCACTGTTCACCCCATGTTACAGTTGTAAACCACTAAGCACTGTCTTTAAATAGTAAGAGTTTCATTCTCTGGTTCTGCGTTAATAATCCAGAGGAATGTGAGGTCATATCCTAGCCACTGGTGAAGCCTTGAGCAAGGCGGCTCACCCAAAGACTCAGTCCTCTGCTTGGATTGAATAGTCACTTGTATGAAAATGCCTGCTGGAATAAGTATAAATGTTACCCCTTAGCAACTTTCACTAGGATTTATCATCATTTATCAATCATTTCATAAAGTTTCACAGCCATGTTTTCATAAGTTAAACATACCTATAAATCATCATCATCAGTTTTATAAAACTTTAGAATACAGTGGTACCACGGCATATCAATCTTTGCATTAAGAACTAAAATTTTCTCAAACGGAGACTATGAATGTTTTTCCCACCTAACCAGGTTTCCACATTTCTTATATGAACGCTCCGGCAAGCTATTTTTTTTCGAAAAGCAAGGTGCAATATTCCAATGTACATATCCAGCAGCCCTCCATTACTCCCTAGACACCTAAACCATTTTAAGAATAGCAGACGAAGAGAAGGTGAATCTGTCTTCACTATAATTTTTACAAATACTTTGCTTAAGCACACGCCTTAGTTATCTTTGCACAAAGGCTGTCATTATGAGCTTTCCTCTAAAATTTGAAGCTATAAAAGAAACCCAAAATTTACCCCAGAATTGCGACGCGTGCATTTATAATTAGTAGTCTCGAATCTTCAGAAAGTTATATAAAAGACTTTCCCTGAACTGAGGGAAGGTGTTTCTGTGGATCCATCTTAAGCTACCAAAAACAGTACACATTGCAGGTGGGTATTAAGAGAGCTGAAAACACTAGGTCTCCTTCAAACTGGCCTCATGCTAATTAATGTCCGTGTCTATTGCAGCAAGCCAGACATGCTAATTATGCTAGACGTGCTATAATTTACCATAAGGAATGGTGAAATTAAAGACTGTTTATTCTGACAAGGCAAAATACAGCATAAGTGCTAGTAGGTGGACAAATGTATATTCATGATACAATAGCATTGCTGTGCAGCCTTTAACACTGCCTGCTGAAGTCATTCACAGCTTTCCATGGAATCTTAACAATTCAGCAACATATTAACCCCAATCACAGTAACATATCAAATGGCAAACAGCACAGGACACAATTATTTCACTGCCAACTCTACCCTAGGAACATCTGCTCCACATGCAAGTGAAGAAAAGCCCTAACCTTCTACTGACCCACAAGTCTTAATGAGAATTGGTAAAAGAGGCTATTTTGACTCAAGTCCACAGCACAGCTGTTGTGAGTCTTGGCATCCAGTGTGTGAGCCTGAGCATATTCTTCATGGGAGGTTTGTCTTTTCTATCCTGGTAATAACGAAGCCATAATTTAATTTAAAGAAACACACAACCCCACAAAATTGTAGGAAGCTAATGGGAAATTATGGCCAATAAGGTTTAATTACAACCATCTTATGTTCATAAAGCTAACTAATGCTGTTTAGATCAGCTTTTAGATGTCTTTCTGTACCAAAACCACACAATGCTACTGTTTCATACACCATATAACATGTATACCAATCAGCCAAACACCACCACCACCAAGTGAACTGAATACAATTTATTGTCAACTACATACCAGTAAGCTGGTGACAGGTTCATGGGCACCCAAGCCTCATCTATGCCTGTGCCTACCAAAGGCCAGCCCGTCCAGACCAATCCCACAGATAAGCCAATGTAGCACAAATTGTTGAAAAAAGTAAACACTAGCCATGAAAGAAAGGTATCAGAACATTCGGTGCATCACAACCTGCTGCATATAGGTCTTAGGAGTCAATAGTTTGTTTCCAAGATTTCAAACTCCTCAGATCTCAATCTGATTGAGCATTCATAGGATGTGCCAGACAAACAAGTTCAATCAATGGTAGACCACCCACCACCCAGGATCCAAAAAGGATCAGCTGCCAACATCCTGTTGCCAGACACCACAGCACATCTACAGGGGCCTTGTGAAGGCAAACCATGGTGGCACAAGGGGAACCCACACAATACTGAACTTAATTATTTGCATTTTCAGTGTTATAGCTGATTGTATGTCATGTCTAATGTATAGCCTTAAGGCATTCTATAAAGCAGACTTATATTTCGAACATTATCCAAAATTACATACAAAATTTGTATAATGTTCATGCTCTCATCACTTTCCCCTTACCTGTCCACAAAGAGGATCACCAGGTCTTCTTGGTCAGCCAATGCTTCCATTGCTTCTTTGAGCAGTCGGACCTTTTGTCCTCCACCAATCGAGTTTCCGACGTCCCCTCCTTTCCACTGCTCACCCATCCCTAAAACCTGGAAAAGACCATGAGCAATTTAGATCAGAGGTGTCACATGTATTTTTTTTTTATAATGGCCCACATTACACAGTCACAGTACACTTTAGAGTGCATTAAAATGTAAAAAAAAAAAAAAAAAAGGGGGCCCTCAAATTGAAATTTGAGATTGTCAAATGAATATGGCTGCGTACAGTAAACAAAGTATAAATTCTTTGGACTATGGGAGGAAACCAACTAAGCACAGGGAGAACATGGAAACTCCATGCACACAGAGGCAGGAATCGAACCCGGACACCATGCAGTAGTTGCAAGGCAACAGTTCTAACCACTAAGCCACTATGCCGCCATCTTCTAATCTATTTTCTAGTTTAATTAGCTTTACACAGATTCGAAAATCTTCTGGTGGACCAGGTTGGAAACTCTTAGCTCACATGTTGGACACCGCTGTACATAATCACACATAGAAGCACCACAGACAAATTGACATGGAAACCTTATTTTACCTAATCCCTTTAGCTTTTTTTTGACATTGAGGATCCTCATGTGCTCTGGCCAAAAGCAAATAGAAAACTGTTTGGTTTGATTCCAGGAATGGCAGCATTTTAGCAGACACCAAAGCAAAGCCAGCTGATCCAAGCTCGGAGTCTTCAAATACATTTTGCATGTTATGTTAGGAAACATGGCAGTAAAACACAAGCCCTACCTAGCCTTGTCAGACCTGGTCAGGATTCATTACATTTTTTTTTAAAGAACAGTCCTTCGAATCAAACTAAATTAAACAATGCCACAAGCAAAATGAAGCAGGACTTCAGACTTAAAAGCCAGACATTTTTGACATTCATGACGCTACCAATGCTATTCACTCCTTTTAGTTCACCTGTGAAATTACTCGAGATCCCGACATTCTGAAATCACACAAAGCTCCAAAGAATTCAGACTAAGTCGAGGTCAGTGCTTTAGGAGAAACAGATTTGGCAGTGAGCAACTGGCGAAACATTTCTCACAATGAGTCTTACCTTGACTGAATATTTGAAGTAATTTGCAGACTGCATGAAGCGGAGAAAGCCATCAGTCTCTTCTGTAGCAACGGTCAGGACGAGGAGTTTCTCTAGAGAAACGGAAAAAAAGGAATGTACAAGGTCATGCTTAATTACACTCAATGTATTCAAACAGATCTAAGCTATGTTTTAAAAATTTCAGTCACATACAAGTACCTTATGAATTCCTTTTCATTCAAGAAAGACATAATCATTGGTCCACAACACGAAATATCAGCCATGCCAAAATCCCTCGCTTTTTGAGAGCCGCATTACCATAATGCCATGTATGTTGTTTTTTTGGCTACAGTATGGAATGAAAAAAAAAGGGTCTCAGGTTACTCCAAACCAAACTGCAACCAAACCTCAAACCTATGTCAACACTATGAGAACTGGTTCAAGAAGTGTGTTCCCTCATGTTAAATGGTTAAACACAGAGACGATTTGTGATCGCTATAATCAGTGGTCCATGCACTAAAGGGACTAGAGCTGGTGTCCAACAGTGAGCGACCGACAGTTCATTAAGAGGGGTGAAAGTAGTTTTAAATTCTTACTGGTACTATGTAGCCAAAATGCAAGCTAAAGGTAAATTTATACTTTATATTTTCATGTATTCCGCTTTAGAATGTCAACTAACTTTCAGGCTTCAGAATCCAAATCCAAAATAGTGTTAAATAGAAATCTAGTGACCTATCTAGGGTGTACAATTCCTTGTTCCACACACCCAGTAGTGCCTTTGATCTGAAGTTAGAGAGGTTTGCTAAGGTTTGCTCTTCCCACTTTCCAGTACAGATATACTTTTACCCTTGCTATGATACATATAGTGAAACATCACAGTGCTGTTATGCTATATATCGCCACTCATGAAATGGCTCTTATCCAATTAAAATACTCAGTCAGAACAAACTGTTTAATTCTGATCATTATTTCATTTTTTTTAAATGAAAAACGTATTGGTCCAACATGTAAGCAACCAAAGTAAAAATAAAACCCAAAATCGGAGAATAGATTATCAATTAGACCCGGGCTGTTCAAAATTCAAATCCAGTTCCAGGGGCCAGTTTGCAGATGATTCAACTAGTCTGTTAATAGCCAGGTTTACTATGTGTGTTCACGTGTTAGGTGAATAACAATCTGTGCTGCACACTGTATTTGAACAGCCATGACTTACACAATGCATGACTGACGTATAAGGATAACAACTACTATATAACCAAAGGTTTCACTCAGACTAATTGTATGTTTGGAACAGATGTGCAGGAGTAGCCCAGTGGTTAAGACATTGGACTACTGATCAGAAGCGTGCAGATTCAAACACCTGCACCACCAAGCTGTCACTGAGCAAGGCCCTCAACCCTCAACTGATCAGATAAATTAATTAATTAGATTTGAATTAAGGGTGTTTGCCAAATGCTGTACATTTAAAATACTCCACTTGTTTCCACTCATTTTATAGTGTAAATACCAGCATAAATGAAACGTTCTTTTGGCTGGTCCCATCAAAGGGGGTAATCAAACTTGGGTCCGGCACTGCATGCAGTGACTGGGTAGCATGGGGTGTGGCAACTCACCGACAATGGGGCTCAAACCCAGATCCTCAAATCACCAAATCAACAACCTAGAACCTTAGCCACCTGAACCACCACTCCCCTTGAAACATTAACATAATTTACCTGGTATAAACTGAAATACTAGCTTAAATTCTTCACTCTTACATTTAAAAAAACAGTATATAAAGATTTAAACAGAGATTTAATATAATCTCTTAATAAGGTACAAGAAACATTCACAAAAGACAAAAAAAAATGTGCACCTCTGATTTCCATTTATGGCAATAAAATCCGTCTCTTTCTTTTGCACCTTGCGTCCAATGAATATGCGGAAATATTATCTAAGACTAACCAAAATCAGCTCTGTTCCTAATCTGTTAGCTATCATGGTAAAAACTGTGACCATACAATTTGAATTTTAATAGTTAACTCAAACTCAAAACAAACACCTATGAAACATACAATGTGCATGTACTGTATAGCAGCAGATTGATTACAGTAAATGGTATGATGTTTCATTCTTTAGATTTGTTAGGATGAACGTCACCTTGTGTATGAATGTACAAATGTTTATTATATTTAAAAATGTAATGCGTACAAAGTAAGCACTTTTCTTTTGATCTATCGTGTAAAAAACAATTTAAAAAAAAAAAATTTTTTTTAATAAGTGAACAATAAAAAGCCACATACCAATACCGAAAAGCCAGACTTAACTGCATCATAATTGTACCTTCACACTTTTTATTAGTGGTACAAGTAATTGCAACAATTGGAACTGGAATTTAAAAATTTTTTATCAAAAGATATAGGATACAGGATTGAAAACTAGCTCGTCTCAAATGCTTCTCAAGTGTCACTCTTTTGTTCTGGCTGCTACAACAATTTATTGACTTTTCCCATCAGCCCAACTTGGTATGGCAAAACTAGGCCTGCATGTTTATTATGTCTTTTTCCATTTTTCATTGTGTTGTGCACAAAATAATGATCTTAGTGGTGGTGAGCACCTAAGGCCAAGTCACACCATGAGTGGAAAATTGATCTCTGATGCTGTATTTTCCGACAATTTTATTTCTGCATATTGCATTTACTAGTTCTTGTATAGCTACACTATTGACTTTTGGCAGGTTTTTATTCATTTTTAACACAAAATATTTCAAAACATTTTACGGACTGACAAGCATGTGAACGTTACATCTCTGGAAAGTTATAGTCCATTTTGTCAAGCGGCTTCACTTCTTTTTAAGCTAAGATCAAAAACACCATTCAGAGTAGTGCATGTACACTATACAAAGATGAATGTTAGGCGCAGGATGAAATATCCAGACAACATAGCAGACAAAAGAAAAAAAAAATGATTTGGACATAGAAGTGTGCAAAAGGCATTAAATAAGGGGGTAGACTGCTTTGTGCTAACAAACCCTGAAGACAGAGCTGCTCTTGCCAGACTGGTGAAAGCCATCACGATCCATTATTACTGGGGAAATGACATCATAAATTCCATATACGGTGCCAAAAAAAGGTAAGGATTTATAATCCCAGTTTCCAGGATCACTCAAAAGGGGAAGAGTTCTTACATCATCTCCACTTCTATGACTTGTTCATTCGGGATCTAAATCTAAATCTGGATGTCTGGAAGTTGTAATGTTGTGACAGGTTGCTGTTAAAAGCACTAGACAAAAAAAAAATACATTCATTGTGAATCCTTGAATCCAAATTATTTAGCAAAATATGCTTAAAAATTCCCAATGAATACAACACAATTAATATGTCAAGCCTAACAAGATTGTATTTCTAAGGATGAAATCTCAGCCCTCTTCACATAACGCCAGGAAGATAAATTATAGTTAATGAGGCAGAGTGAAGTGTAATGCATTCAGTGGAATGTTAGTTTAAACCACTGACTCAGAGACGACCAGTGGAGTCTTGTTTCTCTTTTCCTTCTGCACTACACGTCATGAATCAGGAAGGCCATTGCCCCGACTGCACTCAGACAGCATTACTCCATTACACACACTCATTTTAATCTTGAAAAAGCTCAGTGGGAGTGGTGAATAACATCTGGAAAACGTATTACTGCCAAAACAGCTGTGTTCACTGTGATAGAAAACATTTCAGACACTTCCTCTGTTGCGACAGAATCACAAAAGCAGTGTTACGCCTGAGGAGCTTACATACAACACTAGCTCATAGCGGCACAAGTTTAATAGGACTTTAATCGTTGTCTGAAATTAGAAATACAGACAAAAGAAAGTGATTGCAACATTGTCAACTTTTCCTGGAAGAACAAGACTTTTTCAAAGACACTTTTTGTCTAGAATATTTGGCTCACTCCATGGTACTTAACCTGTCACAAAGTACAGTACAACCATCTAGATGCATATTTATTATTATTATTATTATTATTATTATTATTAATGATGTGAAATTATGTCTGGACATTAGCAGTTTTATTTAATTTATTAAAGGGACAGGACTGTTCTTTACTCTCTTCATCCTACAACTAAAGACAACACCAATAGTTTGACCCAGGTGTTATGGGAAGATCAGTGGTTAAGGCATTGGACTATGGCTTGGAAGGTCCCAGGATTAAACCTCATCACAACCAAAGTTGCCACTGTTGAGCCCTTGAGCAAGGCCCTTAACCCTCAACTGCTCAGGTGTATAAGGATATAAAAACTACAGCAGATTCAAACTTCTAAGAATACACACTCCTTATAATGCTAACTTTGTGAAGTATTGTATCTATGACACACTTTGGGGTGTGCTGTTCAAGGAAAGTAATCAGTTGCTACATTTACATAAAGAATATTTCGATATTTTGGTCTGATAGAAATCATCCAGCTTAACTTAACTGTTTACATGGATGCTGATCAAACAAGGTGTGTGTTTATATGATCAAAGCATTTAATCAGAAGATGGTTATTTTTGACATGAGCAAAGTGCTTCTGCCCATTTTGAAGTGTTTAATTTCCCAGAAACATAACCGAAGATTAGATCATGCTTAAAATTGGTTATATGCTTTATAACATGTGGCCAATCAGTGCTTCTTCCTCCAAAGACCAGGAGCTAATAGATGAAAGTCCAAAGTTAAGACTGGTGGGAGATTTTTCTCACACTGTTTACCAATAATTAATGGGAGCAAAATTTCCTTCCTGGAAACTCATGCCCCCTAATGTTACCCCAAAGTAAGAAAAATATGCACGGAAATAATATATTTATTCCTAACATGACTAATATTTCCCTAATGAACTGATATTATATTTACATTCCCTTTATCCAGAGTAACCTACATTATCCCATTTGACATCTGAGCAGTTCGGGGTTAAGGGCTTTGTTCAAGGGCTCAACAGTGGCAGCTTGGTAGTGCTGGGGTTTAAACCTGGGACCGTCCAATCAGTAGCTCATCACCTTACCCACTGAGCTACCCCTGTCTCAGATACACTGTTATTATTCTACTATTATTATAATACATACCTTAGTATTATACTTTAGTTGACACTTTCAATCCCATTGAAAATTCGTTCCCAGCAGGCTAGATCGGGTGAGACTGTTCCGGACGAGGTGGTTACATGAGGCTATTGTTTTCATTATTAGTGGATCAATGTAAATGCCCTTAGTGTGATGAAACAAAATCACTGTTAACACTGTGATTTTTTTCAATGACATATGCAGAATTCTTTTTTATTTTATTAAATTAAAGTTTTTTTTTACCCATTGCAGAACAGACGGGGAGTTAAGAAGATAAACGAATACAATACAGCTTTTCATGTTAATTAGAAGCATGACTGTGTAGACTCCAAGACTGTACTGAGTCATAACGACTTTCCCACGTTTTCCAACAACTGGAGACTCCTTCCATTAAAATAAAAAAAAAAAACCTCCACACAAAAACCGCCCTCACCATTTTGATTTAATCTCTTTTGAAACCTATTTATGTGGATCATCCGTCATACAAATAGATCTGTTTTCAAAGAAAACTAAATCAACATTTTTCTAACCAATCAAATGTGATTTGCATAAAATGATTTATTCCCTAAGTTGCAGATTTCACTTAGTTTTTCAGACTTTCTTTTCCAACACCGACACAGTTGGAGACTTGCGATACAAGCCAAACATCACAACAGCACATGAATCTGGTTAAACTGTATGACTTGTCAGCATCTGCCTATAAACAAAGTAGTAGTTCAGTAGTAGAACGGTCCTTGAATGATTAATGATTCACATAGATTGCCCGAACACGCATTGAAATGCCAACAACCCTTAAGAGCCACTTTCTAATTTGGTTTAGTCTTCCTCCATGTGGACAAATTGAAGGTGGTGTGTAACATCTTGTTCCCATTTCTTTGGCACAGAAAGTGAAACTGACAAAAGAAATTCCAATCACTTTCACATGAGCGACTGTTTATTATTAAAGATGTGTAACCTCTCCTTGGGGGATTTGGTTGTGTTAAAATGTTAAAAGCACTTTACTCTTAACATTTACATCTGATCAATCTTAAGCAACCGTAATCCACACAGTTGTTTCGTGCTCCATTCATCTATTGTATACAGACATTAGTCTGGATGCTTTGTCTTGGTCTGAATTTACATTTAGGCATTTGGCAGACGCTCTTATCCAGAGCAACTTACATTTTTATCTCATTTTTATCCCTGAATCTCGCAGTTCAGGGTTAAGGGCCTTGCTCAAGGGCCCAACAGTGGCAACTTGGTGGTTGTGGGGTTTGAACCTGGGATCTTCCGAACCGTAGTCCAATGCCATTGAGCGCTTCTGTAGGTTCAGTTTTCTATATGGGAATACTTGCTTCTCTCAAAATGTAGTAAGCCATGGTATAGATGGGGGGACCTCTTGAGGCCGGCCTTGTGCTTTACATTCCGAATCTCTCTTTATGTTACAAGAGTTTAAAGTATGATGATTTTTCCACGTGCCTTCTTATGTTGGTTGATGATGGTAGTTATCCTACCAAGAAATAATGCGAAGTTATGGAGTCCACAGACGGAGTTTAATGCATTGGGTTCCCATTTCAAATATTATAGGAAAAAACAGCATGTAGACTCCTTAAAACCCTGGGACACATCAGGGCACAAGGGCATTTAACAAGGGCATTTAACAATCCTGAGCACTTTCGGTTTACATTTCTAACCATGAAGAAAGCAGATATGTGAAAGAGATCCAGTTGAACCTGATGTGGTTTTCATCCACCTGACCTGATGTGGTTTTCTGCTGTCTACCCATGATGACCAAGAGTAGCTATTTGAGTTAGCATAGCCTTCCTGTCTGATCCAACCAATCTGTCCATTCTTCTCCGATCTCTCATATCAACTCCAAGAACTGTTACTCAATGGAAGCTGATTTGGAATGTTCTTGAGAACTGTTGTGAATGTTGTTTTTCCAATTTTGTGGAGCCCATGTGAGATGTAGCCTCAGTTTCCTGTTCTTTTCTGGTATTCTGCTGCTCTACAGTAGGTGCCTCTGTCAGAACATTCTCTGTAAACTCTAGAGATAGCCGTGTGTGAAAATCCCAATAAATTAGCAGTTTCGAAAATACTCAGACCAGCCTATCTAGAACCAACAACCATGCCATAGTCAATTACATCATTCAGCGTAAATACAGCTATACCAAGTAGCTGTACTTTACTACCTTTGTAAAAAGTGAAAATTGCTGCCAGGTGCAGACGAAAAAGTTTACCTATGCATAAAAACATTCATTTGGTTTTCTTTCATTCTTTTTTTTGTGTACGCACAAAACACAAAATCAACTGAGATTTCATTACATTAATATACACACTATAATATTTTTAAAAGTTTATCATAAATGTAATATTTTATCATTCTTCATAATTAAATATACACTCATTTTGCAAGCATTAGCTATTTTTCATTGCTATACTAAGCCCGATATAGACATGGTCTTGCGCATGAATGTAGATTTACCATGTAACCCACCCCTAAGGGAATTTTTTCCCCTTTTCCTAAGAACTCACACCACAGTCGTCTGTGTAAATGTTAGCACAGCAGATGCCTGAGTCTTAGAGAACACAGCATACACACAGAAAGAACGAAAAAAATGCCTTCATCGCTCGCTTAACCCCAGCCTAAACCAACACATTGCTGTAAAATGTCACGTCCTTACCTGCACAAATATCATTCGTCGAAATTTTTCCTTGTGCCATTTGTCTTGAATTTGACTTTATTGTAAATTCATTCATCTTATACTCAGTTTAAAGGAAGACACTAAACCAAATCTAGCATAGAAACTGATACTGAAAATGGAAAGAATTCGGACTATAGACAAACAGGCAAAGAAAAATTCAAATACTTGTTTTTGGTTTTAAGTGACAGCTGGTTTAGAAACCAAATGGCAGCCTCAGATCTCATATTTGTCAATAGATAACAAAAAAAAAGATCCTGTTTCAGAAGAGTCAAATTCTTGGGCTGCATCAAGCAAAGAAAAACAACTAAAGATTTGACATTACTGTAACTTCAATACATTATCAAAATCTGGAAGGATAAAGCTAAACCGCCAACTTGGTGACCACAACATCAAATGTGGTCAGAAAAAAAAAAAAAAAAAAATTCATGAATGAAGATCACTTAAACTCTTGGTGAACTTGCACTGTATGTTTAACATTGAAAGTACAGTAAGCGCATTTCCATACACACACAATGTGATGAGAACTCACAGGATTGGGACTAAACCACTTGAAAAAATGGCTTGAGTTTGCTAGGGAGCATAAAGATTGGACTTTGGAGTGATGGAAAAAGGGCATGTGACCTGATGAGTCCAGATTGACCCTAATCCAGAGTGGTGGGCGTGTCAGGGTAAGAAGGGAAGGAACAGACATACGTCAGGACACAAATTGTGAAAGAGTGGTTCTGGGAGCACAAGGAATCATTTTCACACATACACTGGCCACTACACTGTGTGCTGTAATCAAAGGTAAAAGTGACTGAATTAACTCTACTCGATTTTTACCAAACGCTCCTGTTGGTTTCAACAGCTACAACATGTTTGAGTTTTCAGCCTCTGTGTGTTTAGAAAGAGAGGGTCAGATTAACAATATTGCACTCTTAGAGCTCTTCGGCACAGCTCAATTAGTCTGGCATGCAGCCGGCGAGGGTCTGATATGATACACTTGCGCTGCTGTTCTGTTTTGCACGGAAACAGATACAGCATGTGTTCATGATCATGGTGCTTATGTTTTATGGTTCTGTTCCATCGTAAATCAGATTCATCTGTTGTGAAAATGGACAAATCCTCAGCAGGACAGCTCTTGCATGAAATGAAGTCTCAAAATATTTACACATTTGTTAATCTTGTAGCAGGTGGCCTTATCCAAATTTTAATTGCGAGACGAAACAAGGAGCTAAGGAATTAGGTTTAGAAGGTCCAGCACTGACTCTTAGACTTTAGATCTGATTCTGTTCTTTGAGAAAAAGACATTTTTTTGTGGTATTCCCAAAAATCCATTTAGCCTGCAAGGAAATTTTTGTATTTGAAATGAGGAGATGCACTAATATACACCTCAATCAATCCAATCATCTTGTATATCTGGTTATTAGTAACTGAGATATTATCATGCATATGGAATATGGTGTAAAAAAAAAAAAGTTATTTGGGATCTATGAAGTTGGCTTTTCTTTCTAAACTTTATTTAACAGCCAAATTTATAAGGTTTATAATTTAGAAGGTAGGAAGTTTTATTATTCCCTGGAACCAAAATGTAACAGAATAACTAAATAATTAAAGATCGAAAAACTGCTTAATGTAGGAAAAAACTAGGTCATGCTTTTTGTTGGCAGAAAGCACTGGGACACATTCCAATCATCTAAAAAATGTGTTCTGCCACTTCAAATTACTACCCTCATAACTGACCTCATTACACGTCTGATCTTCACCACAGCCATGGGCAATTTGCACTTTGTGAACGGGCATGAGCGTGGCACGGATGATACATCTACATGGCTATGTACATTAAAGATGAAAGTCAATGTATCACTGCGCTGACTCTGAAAACGATTGTTAAAATAAACTTTCAAAGTATATGTTTGCTTTTAAGGTGGTAAAACCTCACCCTTGCTGTATACTCTCACAGGTAGTGTCCTCTACGCTATTCACAAACTCTACATTAGGGACATTTACATTTACCGCATTTGGCAGATGCTCTTATCGAGTGCAAAATTTTTATTTTGCTATACATCTGGGCACTTGAGAGTTAAGGGCCTTGCTCAAGGGCCCAGCAGTGGCAACTTGGTGGTGATGGATTTTAAACCTGGGACCATTCAATCAGTAGTACAATACCTTCACCACTGTCACGGAGACCACCCAATACAATATTACCTCACACACACACACTCACACACCAGCCTTACCACTGTACTTCTAACCAAAACGAAAGAAAACGATAAATTTTTAATGTAATGTAATATAATGTAAAGTAGGTCCTTTTCCCACATGACAGTAGTAAACCGTCCCTGGTAGTCTGGAAACTAGACACACACACACACCACACACATTCCTGCACCAAGGTAGTCAGCCCATGTGTTTCTGGTCTGGACCCCCAAACCTAATTTGAGGCCCTGGTGTGCAATAAACCGACGGAAATGATCCTTGGTCAGACGTCATTTCAGCTGTCTATGACTAAAATAGAAGTCTATTCTCCTGTGGGCCCTTGGAGCTGATGATGGGTAAAATCACACACATCTCTGCTCATAACCCCAGAACCATGTCGTGTCATGTCATGTATCGACTGAGGTTATGCACGTTCGGTGACGCTGCTCCGGTTCTACCTTAACGGCCTCTTGGTGATGACTAATGCGTGACATCATCTCCATCTGCCAAACCTATATCCTTCAGACCTCTGTCCGAGAGTGGTGGAACACACACTCCTTATTTAACTTTTCCAAAGATCGAAAATAATTATAATTACAGAGATCAAAGAAAAAAGAAGACTGACTGACTGGCTGGCAAGTTTTTCCATCACATCCTTCTCGTAACTAGGTCAGGCCATGCCATAGGAAATAGTTTATTAGGAAAAAAAGCAAGATGAGAACAGCAGGCTGTGTTTGTTGTGGTAAACTGGTAATAAAGCATGCTGTTTAAACCTCCGACACTTTCATCACAACACTGCAGGAAGAATTTAGACGAGAAAAACAGGTTGTAGGGTAGCCCTGAATCATGTCTCTTGAGCTTGATTGTGAGAAATGTCTTGATTAATTTTCTATAACAGCAGCTCTGATAGTAGACAGTAATTACAAATTACTGTTTTTGTTTGTTTGTTTATTTTTTCACTTTGCTTGTTATAAAATAGTTTTTTTTTTTAATTAGTACTATTTAATAATAATATTATTTAATTTTCTTTTTTTTTATATATATAGTAATAGCTTCCACAAGGACTTGTACGAAGGACATGCCACATAAATTTACTATAACTACCTTACCAAAGACATGCCCTTTTTTAGTAAAGTTTTCTGTACCAGATGACTGTTTCGAATTTATGGAAGGAGTCTCCAGTGTTAGTGCTTTGTAACAGTCAGAGGTAAAAACTGTAATCAGCCATGTGTCAGGCTGCATCAGTCCATCACTGAGTAATTCCCTACAACATTACAGCCTGACATGTTTTATTCCTTACACAATAGATGCAATAGTAAGACTTTGCATTAAGGTTCATTTCATTATTAAACATTAAGTAACATAACTTCACTTTATTTATGTACAGAAATTAAAATTGGTGGCACGGTGGTGCAGTGGTTAGCTCTATCGCTATGGGACGCCTCTAGGGTCGGGGTTCGATTCCCGTCTCAGGGTCTGTGTGCATGTTCTCTCTGTGCTCCCTGTGGTGGGTTTCCTCCCATATTCCAAAGACGTGCAGATTATGCTAATTAATGTTCCCAAATTTGACCGTAGTGTGTGTGTGTGTTTGTAAGTGTGAATGTTCACCAGAGGTCTTACCACTGTCATAAAAGTGGGAATAAATACAATGGTCACCACCAAGATGTACAGATGTTTCTGGGTGGATAGAAATTCTTTATTGCATGGTTGGATTTCGTTCATTTTTATTTGATTGAAAAAAGTTCAAATCCTGATCAAACCTGTCATCCTTAACACATGTAACCATTCATGGTGACCTACTGTACGAGAGCATTTTGACCATTCCTCTTTTCGGAGAAAATGTGATAGGTTAAAGGCAATATAAAAAAAGGACCAACTTGTGGTATTTCGACACTACATTGATACGGTGCTCTAACTACCAGACCATTTTAGTTTGATTGACTTGCTTGCTATCTAGACGAGATTTATTATGACTACGAATGCATATAAAATAAAAGAGGTTGTTTGTCTCAACTGTAGCACTGGAAAAAGAAATCTCTCTCTCTCTCTGCCTGCTAGGATATTTTATTAGCATTTTCTTAGAGCGAGCACTAAACAGAGTTGTTGTATTTATTTGTATTTAAGCATCGAATTGCCATTTTAAGCGTTATGAATAAGTTCTTTGCAAGTCCTGAAAGTAGACATATTTATGTACTTTATTTCTTTATTTTTTTCTGTCCACACATACTCTGAACGAGAGTGTGAAAGCAACATTCAGAGAAGCACCGAGAATGTGCAATGTTTTTGGAAAATCTGAGCATTCTGTACAGAACAGGATAACTAGACAGGACAGATGAGAAGTCAGAAACTAAAGCACGGGGCCACGAGTAGCACATAGTCCTTCACCATCATCCATCATCTGATTATTGGCCGAAGACCATCATGAGCGAGCAGATTATTAAAGGACTCATGTGACGATTTGTATAGAATTCCACAAAAACAACAAACTCTGACATGCTGAGATAAAGACGTTTACTCGAACGCAAGCCCTTTCACTAAAGGACGTGGCAACCCATCACGCTGTTCCCGCTGAATCCCAATTACAGGGTTCAGACTGCCAGCAGCCGCAGCTGGCTGATCCCGGAGTGTTATATTCTGGCTCTGCTCTGTGATATGAAGGCATATGGTTCACTGCAGCATGTAGCCTGTAAATTCTGTGAAAGGATGTGTGATGGATTTGTGTCACATTTAGAGGAAGGTGCTATATACCCTGTTTCTCAAACATGACCTCACACAAAGGTGTCACTGTGATTGATGGGGGAGGAGTGTCCCGTTCCCACCCAGACAGC
Organism: Heterobranchus longifilis; assembly: GCA_028570985.1. Taxonomy (NCBI): domain Eukaryota; kingdom Metazoa; phylum Chordata; class Actinopteri; order Siluriformes; family Clariidae; genus Heterobranchus; species Heterobranchus longifilis. Next base: position 7,031,970 of record JAOVVB010000046.1, read on the forward strand.
TCAGCTAATTTTCCTCCCTAGGGCTTCTGGCCATGGCTGGTTGTGGCATCCAGGATTTAAACTCTGGTCCAAAATATCATCATCTTGTTCTCTTCATGTAGGAAGGAGCATCATTAAATTAGATGGTAGATTATTAGTCACTAAGGATACATTTAGTCCTAGGGTACATTGAGAATTTACCTATCTATCTTCCTTTGGTATGCATGTAGGGAAATGTATGGAAAAAGAAAGAAAAGATCATGTCATTATATTTGTTGTGTAAAATAAACATTTAATTATATATCTAGGCATATGTATCTCAAACACTTAAGTCATATTAGAAAGGTATTTATTTAAACGCACAAAGTTCTATTTGTTCTATTCTATTCACTCTTACCCAGAGCGACTTACAAAAGTGCTTTGTAGTTTCCTTCATTGGACAGATCCTTACACTGGATTACTAGGTTACGAACTAATCATTATCAGTCAAACACTGACGGGAAGTTGTTGTTTTTTTGTGTGTGCACATGTGTGGGGGGGGAGGGGGATTATTCCAAGTAAATGTCTTCATATGTCAAAAATAGCAATCAAGCGTCACCTTTGTGTTGTTTAGCAAAAGGTTTAATACAGTTTTGTCCTGTCCAACCAGAACAGACATGTTTATAAATGTATGGCTTTTCAGAAGGTAATATGTGTAAAGCCCTCTTTAACACTGCATGCCCTACATATCACAGATTTCCTCCAGCTGAGTCCCGAGGTTCTACTTGGATCATGTCCATACACTCTGTTTTTTTCCACTTCAGAGAAGTGTGCTGAACAGGACAGAGCAAGGGATGAAATTCTCACTTAATAAATCTAATTTTTTTTTTTCAAAAGCACATGCTATTAATTAGAAGTATGAGGGATTATTATTATTTTTTTTACAGGCTGACCAAAAGGTCTAAATCCATACAGATGATTAGATTTTTTAAACCCAAGATGATGTGTTTTTTTTTCTCCTTTGGGTCATCTGAAATAGTTACAATTGTTGAAGGAGAAAGTTATCTCTGTACCGTCAGTTGTCATACATTAAGACAGTTCTAATTCCTTTCTTTAGAATTTTTTTTACAAAAAGGAATTGGGACCATCCTTAGCACCCTTAAAAGATTTAGAAGCCAGTAATATTTGATATATAATATAATTTATATTACCCTTTATCGGAACCGTGATGCCAACGGAGACCATTTTTTCACATTTTTATAACTGTGGTAAAACCTAAGGGTCAACATTCACATGTTTACACACTACGGGCAATTTGGGAACACCAGTTAGTCTACCCTGCATATCTTTGGACTGTGGGAGGAAACCGGAGTACCCGGAGGAAACCCACCGAGCACGGGGAGAACATGCGAACTCCATGCACACAGACCCTGAGGGGGGGAAATCGAACCTGGACCCTGGAGGTGTAAGGCAACAGCGCTAACCACTCCTCCACCATGGCACTTCATTTATTTTATACACGAAGTATATTATGTATAATTAGCATATTGTTAAATATAATACATAAAATGTACTAATTAAAAACTTTGTTCTCCATTGGATGATTTATTCTTAAAGAGCTACACCTTTCAACACTCATAAATTTAGAAAAGGTTTAAACCTCTCCTGCTCTGAAATATCGACTTGACAAGGTTTCAAGCTTTCCCTTTTTACACACACACACACACACACACACCCAGGTGCGACTTTTACCGTGTGAACACAAGATGAACCTGTGAGACACGTCAAGGAAAACTTCCACAAAATCTCCAGGAGCTTGTTTAAAAAGAACAAAGGGGGAAAAAAAGCATAATGTTTTAAGGACATCAGTGATTAAACATGATTTTCTTACCGGTCGGGATTTGTTCGATGGCGCACTGAGCGCAACCCAGCAGGAGCGCGAGGCTGAGCGCGTAAATCCCAGCGCGGATCACCATGATGTGTCTGTGGACAACAGAACAAGAACAAGCCCAGGAGCCGGAGGACAGGGTGAGAGAACAAGCGCAGGTCCGCCCGGTCAGTCTGCGCCCTTCTTCTTCTTTTTCTCTTGTTTTGTGTGTGTGTGTTTGGATCAGAAGTGCGGGTCAGTGGGCACCCAAATCCGTTCAGTCCCACAGGAGTCCCAGAGTTCCTGCGCAGACAAAAAGACAAAGCACTCACGAAGCCGGAGACGAGGTGCACCTCCAGCGGGGCAGAAAGTGAGAATGAGGAGGGAAGGTCCAGTGCGCAAAAGGCGGAGTGATCACTTTGACCCATTACACAGCAACCCCCTCCTCCCTAACACACACACACACACACACACACACACAAGAGAGAGAGAAAGAGAGAGAGACAGACAGACAGTCAGAGAAA
>JAOVVB010000046.1:7034418-7046122 GCA_028570985.1 Heterobranchus longifilis
CAGGCAGATGCTCGCTCCTCTTTCCAGTACTGTGTACCACCAGTGAGACTTTAAGTCCACTTAAAGACCATGATACAAAGGTATCAGACTAACTAGTGTACCTCAGCCGGCTGCATATGGTGTTTAGCAGTCAAAGAGTTCAGAGTTGTTGATCTGGTCTTCAGATTCTCCAGATCTCAATCCAATCCGTCCTGACTGGGGACGGTTCCACTTGACCATAAAAATGGTCTTGGACTCGGCTGATGCAGACAGCTGTTCTCTGATGACGTGTGACTCCAGTCACTTAATAGTTCAGGACTGAAATTCCTATAAACAAAAAGTTTTGTACCCGAGCATCCAATAACAAAAGTGGACTCCATGTTAACTTTTAACACCTCTCCTGTTATACTGAACTTACACCCTCCTAACACACAGTTATGTCTGCAGAACAATCCCTGCTATCCGTTATCATCCAAATGAGGATGGGTTCTCTGAGTCTGATTCCTCTCAAGGTTTCTTCCTATTGTCATCTCAGGGAGTTTTTCCCTTGCCACCATCACCCTTAAAATGGAAATCATTTCCATATGTTTTGGATTCTGTAAAGCTGCTTTGCAATAATGACCATTATTAAAAGCGATATAAAATATCATACAAATTAAACTGCAATGTCTGGGTGGAACTAAAATGATGGTTATAAAAGTCAAAAGTGAAGAACATGAAGGTTTTCTGGCAGCATCAGTTGGCTCAGCCTATGACCTGATTATTTCCATTTTTCCATCCTCTATGGAATGCATTAGCCTCAAAATTCAAAGATCAGTCATTAGGAAATCAATCATCAATTAAGTATAGCTGACCTTTTTTTTCCTACACGCTATTCTTTATTGGCTTGCTTTCTTTATGTTTAGCTCTGTGCTTGTTGGTAATTGTTCAGGCCAAGAAATCTTAAAGAACCGTCAGTGAAATGGTGTACTAAACGGTGCAAATTTAAATTACTAGGGTGGTCCATATCAAGGGCACAATTTTATAATATTGAGTATAATATTTAATCAGGAAAGGTGTGAAGTGCATTACTCAAAAAGCTGCTTCAAAAGTTATAATGCTGCTCCTTAACCAGAAATGCTAAATTTCCATTACCATGTAAAGGATGCACACTAAAAAGTACGCTTGTGGATACCACCCTACTGACCAAGAAAGCTAAAGTTTAGGATAGTTTTATGTCCTTGTGCTTGACTTTTATTTGAAACCTTCTGCACTTGTGACTCATTTCTTTGCGTTTCTTGATGCTTCCATGTGCAGACCCTAAACATTTGCAGCGCCCAAATATCGTTTTTGTTTTAGTAGATATGGGTGTTAATCACAATGTGCTCATTTTAACACCCTTATTACTGTTTGTATACTATACCTTCATTTAATCCTATTATCTCCTCTAACGCAAAAAAGAACAGGGTCTATTTTAAATGTCAAGGTTTCTCCTCTTCACAGTCACCTCTAGTTTGTTTATTAAAGATCTAAATCTACATCTGAGATTCTGTTTAGCTGGATATGAATCGATCATTTCCAGACTTGGTTTTAGACGACCCAGTAACTCCCTAACCTCATGTAGGCATGAAACTGATGAGGTAATACTCTTGGTTCAGTCTCTAAGCCCCATTTTATTGTATAGATTTAAAGTTAGATGATGGCTTGGGAGGATGCAATTTTCTAACAAGCTTCTTATTGATGATAAAAACAGACTGATTTACTTTGGCTTTAGGTTATCTAATGTAATTCTGCCATGTTATTTGGTGGTGGCTCACACAAGGCTCTGGGTTGTTTATCAGAGGGTCGGGGATTTGAGCCCCACCACCACCGGGGTTGCCACTGTTGGATCCCTGAACAAAATAAATTCCATAAATGTAACTATTAAAACCTACTTTGGGTAAATTGGGTGGGCTATGGCAGGATCCGATGTGGTGACAACTAGAATAAATTGCAAATGAAAATGTAAACATGGACATTCACATCACAACTTACATATATTTGTCTTGGAAACAAATTTCCATCATAAGCCGTAATCAGAATCTAAAAGCATAATCAGGCTGATTTCCCCTCTATGTCCACATCCATGAGTTATTACAGTATTCTGTATTATTTTAAATTTTAAAGTTATTAATGTTATTAAAGTTATGGATTAGTCAGTGTATGCACATTAAAATTCAATGCCTGGCAAAAAGTATTAAAACTATTAAAACAACACATTTTGTAATATTATAACCTGGAACTAAAATGGCCCCTGGTCAAATGAGATATTTAGTTGAGGTGGGAAGTTATTTTTTATTTTATTTTTTTTTATAACAGTATAAACACCATTCTAATAGTAAAGCCTTAAACCACAATTATTTTTTGCCTTAATTTATTCATTAGGCTTTGTTACTCAGTTCAGGAGATAATTAAGAATAATACTTCCTGTAATAAATTCTGTGACACCTCACTGTGCTGACACTGTCTATCAGTCTAATCTAAGCACCTAATGGAAGATTTGCAAATAAGGCTAACTGACCGCACTTTCCTGGAAAAAAAGGATATTTCCATAGGAACCTATCAAAACAAGTCCAGGACAAAGATCTGGTAAAGCCCCAGTCAGTGACCTTGAGCACAGGGGTAAGAGTTATTAAATGCATTATTAAAACCTGGATGCAATAATCTTCTCCTGTAGTTCTGCCTAGAGAGAATCCACTAAATGTCAGGGAATGAGAAAGTATTTCAAATAGGGTGGAAAACTTACGGTGCTTTACATTGTACAGTGAAAGACAATATACCCATGTACACAGATTTGCATCTTTTCTAAATCATTAAATATGGACAAACTGTTTATTTTTCACAACTGGTGATTATATCTAGTTTTATTCTTTCCTTCTGACGGCTTGTGTAACACTTTTAGCTTAGCTTACTCCAACACTGGACAAAACTCTTAAGACCTTTGGAAGTTGAAAATAAATTATTTCTTTAATAAAAACCTGCAGAACAAGGTAGTGTGTAGACTACAATCAGAATCAACAAGCACAACAAGCATCCATTGAACTACAGCTTCACAGACAAACAGGGAGATATTTAAAGTGCAAGCATAAGTTGCATGCATGTGTACCTGAGTTTAAAAAAAAAAACATAGTGTACATTTGCATTAGAAAAAGGAAAATGGTAAAGTGTAAAGGTAGTTGATGCACATGTTAAACAGGCTGTTGTTGCCCTCTACTGCAAATGGCTGGTACTATCATACAAATTATCAAAAGAGCTTGATGTTAAATGTTAAAATATTGAAAATATGATTAAATACTAATCCACACTGACACAAAATAAATAAATATAACATCAACACAATAGCAAACGTCAAATATATCTTGGAGGTATAATGGCTTCCCAGTGATGTAAAATTATAATTATGTTTTGTTTTTCGTCCAATTACTTTCGAGGATCTGAAAATGCAAAAAACTATGCAACTATGAAAAAAATGGCTGCAATTCCCAAACGGATAATGCAAAATTTTTGATAAACACCGTGAATAAAAGCTGAAAATGTGCGCTTTCCAACATACATCTTGACTGCTGGACATTTCAAATCCACTAGAGGCAAATTTTCAAAAATGGTGTCCTTGTCCAGATACTTATGGACCTGACTGTACATTATCCGAAGTTGTGATGTTGTTGCTCTCCCAATAACTTTACAGAAGTGTTTTATTCCCCTCATACCACAGCAATTTGCAAAATAATTACAATTTGCAACAAAGAATGAAATGCAATACTTTTCACATTTAATACTGTGGAAGATTTTCACTCATTTTACTGCAAGCTCCCTCACCAGCCTCAGTTTTTTTTTCTCTCTCCTGAAGTTAAAAGGACAAAAAAAAAAAAAAGATAAAATTTGTTAAAATTAGCTTGACCACAGTTGTTTTTTTTTTTGCAGGAATTTGAGCAGCTGTTACAGAGTACTGACACTGGAGTCTCCTTCCATAAATTTAACATAGCCACCTTCTCACAGAAAAATCACAACACCAACAATAACATGTTCCTTTGTTAAAAAAAACAATCACATCATCTATGTTAATACGTCTAAAATGATCAATTGCTGAAAGGAATCTTGCAGCTGGCCCTACTGTCAGAGCTGCTGTTACAGAAACTGAATCAACAGTGCTGTGGTACAATAAATAATAAAAGCAGACATGTAGTTTTGTCAAATCCTGTCAACGTAAGAACAAACCTGGATGAGTTATGTTGCAGAGTCGTCCGGTATAAGTTCAGTTTTAGTGTTGCATTTGCATGTTATATACAACGACGTCACTACACTTTACAATGCACGCTTACAGGTGTCAAATATCTACAGGTACTTCAGGCTGGGCCAAGCAGTGTGTTAGTCGCATTAGCTCAAAAGCATCATCGCGCATAAGCAAGGATAGGGTGTTATCCAATTTCCACAATGTTTCAGAGAAACTCTAGGTTCCATGGCTAAGATTCTGTTTGAGAAGTGTGTCAGGGGGAAAAAAAGATTTCTTATAAAAAAAATAAATAAATCAAGTACAAATTAATTTATATTTGCTAAATTCTAGGAAGCCGTTCTACTGTTTGCGTGAAATTTTATGCACATATCAGCCATAACATTATGAACACCCGCCTATTATTAAGCAGGTCCCCTCTTTTGCTACCGTAACAGCAAACTTTTGGTCTGTCCTGACCACTACAGACCAGGAACATCCCACAAGAGCTGCAGTTTTGGACTTGCTCTGACCCAGTTCTCTAGCCATCGCAATCTGGTCCTTGTCCAAAGTCACTCAAATCCTTATGCTTGCCCATTTTTTTCTGCTTCCAACATGTCAATTTTAGGAAAAAACGGGTCACTAGTTTCTAATATATCCCACCCACTTCCAGCCGCCATTGTAACGAGATTGAAAATACAGCTACCGTGAGAAGGGCCAAATTGTAATGACTAGACAACCAAAAGGTTAATGCGGGTTGTTCTAGAACGGTGTCAGAACACACAGTGCATCACTGTTCTGGTGGCAAAACTCAATTTAAATCTACTCAATTTTAGGCAGATGCTCATAATTCTTATGGCTGATCGGTGTTGAGTCTGGAAGTTCCAGACACTGACAATAAAAAAATAAATTAAATAAATCCATGTTTTCTCTTTCAGACACTAGACAGTAGGTTCTTCTTGATCTGTAAAAATAAACTAGAAACTATCAGGTTAAGTAGAGTTTAAACATGTCTACAGTGATAAGGGAACGTTGATCGTGTCAGTCACGTTTAATTAACGCTGTGCCGTTTCATGTGTGAGTGAGAGAGCGTTAACGGAGACTTTTGGGACATCCTGTATTAGGGATTAAACCGGTATTAAACCTCACAACCTCCAATAAAATTTGTTAAGTTCATTTGTTTACGCTAAAAGCTAATCTAGAATTTGATCAGGAAAGTCAAGCCTACATGATTCATTTTATTTTGTTGGCAAGTACATTTCACATTATCAAGGCTAACAATTTCTTCATACTAATTGTTAATTAGCACAAATGCAATAAAGCTACAGAACCTTCTTTGTTTTTTTTTCTTGCAATGCCTTCTCCCTTTCTTTCAGTTCAAAAGTATCTTTTGATCTACTGATGAGAATCTTATTATTATTCCTTTTTGTGCACTTTTCCTAATCCTGGTTGAACGTAAGCAGTAATTGGTGAAATCAATAAACCTGCTAGCACATAACACAATTTGACGAATTCATTCATCCCCGTCTTCTTTCTGGAACAGACTCCTACTCTCCTTTACTCTGCTCCTTTGTTACTCTCACCCACTTTGCAGTTAGTTGTTTGTCTCGAAGAACATGAAGTCCTGTAAAAAGAATAATGAGAATATTTATTATAAAATAAAAAGGATATTCAGCAAAAAAAGATCCAATTATACATATTTAAATGCAGTTGATTAAAATACAAGAAAATTAAAATAAAATGATCCATTTGAAATTTCTACTAAATATTAAAAAAAAAAAAAATCCATGTTTAGCATTTATCACCATTAAAAGGATTCAAGTATTATATAGTAGTATATAAATACATACTGCCTGTCCCAAAATGTTGCACTTCAAGATTTCTTTCACTCAACTTTAATTACAAGTTTGATTACAGCACACATGTGGTGGCCAGTTCATGTGTGAAAATGATTCCTCATGCTCCCAAAATTATTTTCACAATTTGAGTCCTGGAATATGGCCAAACCATCAGGGAAGAAAACCTCCATAGATGTGATAACCTGGTGATTCAGTACATTCAGGTCGTCAGCTGACTTCAGTTTATTGCCACATAACGTTGCTGAGTCTCGACCTGAGTAACTGAAGCAACACCAGATCATAACACTGCCTCCTGAGGCTTGTACAGTGGACACTATGCATGATGAAGCCTTTTTTTCTTCTGATGAGTCTCACTACCAATTGGTTTTCTCATGCCCACACAGCTGTTTAGTCCCAATCCTGTGAGTCCTCATCACATTGTGTGTGTGTATAGAAATGCTCCTATTTTGACTATTAAAAACACAGCTATGATTTTCAGTATTGATTTATTTTACCATGCAACTTCAATTGTTGAAGTGATTTCCATTCATGATTAAATTTTTCTGATTATATTTCTTAAGTTGATGGTTCGGCACTATCAAAGCTTCCAGTTTTTCATTAAGGTATTGAAGGATTCTTAATCCAGTAATTATAAATCTGTCTGTTTTCTTTGCTTGATGCAGCCCAATAATGTGTCTCTTTTGAAATGCTGAATTTTCTTGGACCAAGCAGAGTGAATTTATGGTATACATGTAAAATAATTTGATTAGAAATATAATTAGATAATTATTTATTGTAAATGTTTTTAAGTATAAACAGCTATATTTGTATAATATAAAGTATTACTTCAGCCTAATTTATCAATCATTCTTTTTTCCCTGTCCTTTTCCCTTGCTCAGATACCCAAAAAGGTAATATTTTTAATAAAACAATTGTACATCAAAGAGAAGGAATAGCCATAATTACTAGGGTTAGAAAAATCTTCTCAAATCAGCCGAAAAGGCAAAAAATGTGTCCTGGACATTCTACTATGGTTTACTGCTTTATCAAAACTGCTGTTTCTTGTGCTCCAGTGATTTTTTTTTCCTTCACCTTACAAGTCATTGCTAGGGTTAAGTTTAACTGCTAAACACCACAAGATTGAAGTCTTTATTTTTACTAGTTAGAGTAAGAATTAATTTCTACATAAGTAAGTTTTGGGGTGTAAAGCCATGTTTACGGAGATAAGTCCATTCACAGGGTCCAAATCTGAGCGAGACTGATCCGTGTGGTTTATTTTCATACTGCACAACCAAGAACAAAGAACAAAGATCATGCTTATGAATTTTTTTCATTCAATGTTCAGAAATTTGGTGCCATCCTTAAGTCACTGATTGCATAATTATAGAATAGATAGAATAGCTCGCTTTGCTAGTAGGCAGCACGGTGGTGTAGTGGTTCGCACTGTCACCTCGCACCTCCAGGGTCAAGGTTCGATTACTGCCTCTGGTCTGTGTGCATGGAGTTTGCATCTTCTCTGTGCTTCTCTGTGGGCTTCCCATAACATGTGAATGAGCATGCAAGTGTGTGTTTGCCCTGCGATAGATTGGCACATGGTGTACCCCGCCTCGTCCCCTGGGATAGGCTCCAGGCCCCCTGTGATCCTGTATAAAGGATAAAGCTAGTTTTTCTAGTTAAAAATGTACTTTTTGCTTATTACTATCCAGAAGACACAGCATTTCAAGCAGTTTAAGTCACTTCCTGCAGCTGAGTCGTTTCTGAATCAAATCACTGTAATCGAAGCATGATAAAGATCAAGTCCACCCGCTCTCACCCCAACTTTTAAGTAAATATCTGCCAAGGGGCATATTAAAATAAGTGGAGGTAACGAATGTCTTAAAGCACTTCAAGCCCAAACCTAATTTATGGGCAAGTTAAAATGTGCTGGAGGACGTCCTAAACTCCGCACGGGACTGGTCAAGAGGGCCTTAATACTGTACTCACAACGAGGAAGCAGAGTCCAATCATCACCGCTTTCATCCGGACGTCGAGGTCCATGGGGAACTGGATTCCAAAGTTATCGGTGTCTGTAAAGACCTCCCGGAGGAGCCCTGACCACTGTTTACTGATTCTCCCGATGCTCACTTCATCCATGGTCAAAATCTGACATGAGGACATGAACACAACACAAACGTGATTTATTAGTGAAAATGTTTGACTTGTTTCACTAGTCTGTATGCAGGTGATGAATTCTGTATATAGGGCTTGCTCGATACTCTTTAAAAATGTTATATGATAAAATAAAGAAGGTCCAACTCCTTAAAAATATGAAGCATATTCCAGCCTGCTGTTTAGATGGATTTAACAGGAAAAAAAAAAAAAAAAAAATCCTACAGTTGCTCAGGATCACTGAAACCTCAGAAACAAACCCAAAATGTCAGGATTACACTAATGATCTCTGATGGTTTTACAGCTTTACTTATAATTAACGATCACAATGATTTCCCAGTGTGTAACTTTATTTGCCTTGATTAATATTTATTGATTTCTCTATAATATATATGTATGTGTATATATATATATATATATATATATATATTTATTTATTTTAATAGGACGGAAAATCTGTAAATTTTACACATTATATTTTTGCACCAAGAAACCATAGCAATCATGCTGAAAATGCCTGCACAGTTATGATATTTTTAAATTATTGTATTTTTACCACTCACAGTAAAGCTCTGTCTGCCCTCTTTCACATACATGACCTTACAGATGCCTATGATTGGCTAGTTACACCGGGATTGACAGGGGAGTGATGGTATGCCCCTCCCACCAATACAATACAGCCTATTTTCCCCCAGATGCCAATCATGGATAAGTGTGTGTGCGACAGATTCAAATCACACATTTGTAGAGTATTGCTGATTTAATGATTTAAATGAATTTATAAAGTTTCTCATCAACATGGTGCACACATCGTATTGTTCAGGGGGAAAAAAAAGACAAGGCCAGTGATTCATTTACGAGCAAGAAGAATCAGCCAAATTATCTGACTGACTAACATGAAATGGAATTCCGATCCATCACTAGTGCTGAGAGGAAATTCTGATCATTCATCCGTGAAGTAAAGACAGACAGGTGGAGCAGAGGCTCGAGATTAACATCTTTTATCAAATAAATTATATTTAGTTGTACAGGCTCAAGTGGCAGCTCAGTGGTAGGTTTCTTGTCTGCCATGCAGACGGCCCGGGTTTGATTGCCACCCAATGCTCAAACCCCAGTCGCTGGCATCCAGCCCTCCGTGACGAAACCTGCAACAACTAATGATAAAATATTATAAGCTCCCAGTCGTGTGCGGATCGGATGGTCTGCTGTAGCGACTCCTCGATGGGAGCAGCCAAAACACAAGCATTCAGGCTCAAGCCAAAATGTGATCTTGCACATGTGATATTAAGATTATAAGACTGCTGTATTTTGCCAAACGTATTCACTCACCTTCCTTCACATGCATATGAACTTGAGTACCATCCAAATCTTAATCCATAGGGGTTAATATGATGTTTAATATGTGTTCATTTGTGAGGTCAGTCACTGATGTTGGACGAGAAGGCCTGGCTCACAGTCTCCGCTCTAATTCAGCAGAAAGGGTCAGACTTGAGGTCAGGACTCTGTGCAGGCCAGTCAAGTTCTTCCAACACCAAACTCACTCATCCATGTCTTTATGGACCTTGCTTTGTATACTGGTGCTCGGTCATGTTGGAACAGGAAGAGGCCGTCCCCAAACATCCCATGCATGCAACTGTCCAAAAATACTCTTGTAGTACTTCTAAAGCTGACCTAATATTTTTATTTTTTTTAGATTGATGTTAGTCTTACATTACATCTATCTCTACTAGTGTGAAGATGAATACCTTCCGAAACACCCGGGTAAATCACTCGGACATTCGGTTAATGCTGTAAATGTAAAGCACGTCAGTAAACAAATAAGGAGTGCTATTGGCTCCCTCTTGTGGAGAACTGATTGTTTTGACAGACGTGTGAGTGACACGCTCTTCCACATACTGTATAAACTGCAACATTCAGTAACCCCTTAAGGCTTAAAACATCTCACTGCAGTGTCCGAGTGATGAGGAGAGATCGAGGCAGAGCCGTGGTACCTCAAAGTCGACATCTGGAAGACAGCTCCAGCCACAGAAGGGTCCCTGAAGCTTGAGCACAGGCTCCTTGCGCTCATTCTGGATGGTGAACTTGGGAAGGAAAGGATGCCACTCTTGGAGCACATAACCCACAATGTTGCCTGGTGGAGACTGAATCTCAAGCTGAGAGAGAGAGAGAGAGAGAGAGAGAGACAGATTTAAAACCCAACTGAAAGACTTTTTGGAAATTTGGAAAATCGTCCACTTTGTCTGGATTTCCATTCAGCAAAAATGGAGCCTGCCAAAACATCAGGGTGAGCTGGGATTGTTCATCCACCTGCCAAGCCCAGGAACATCAATACCGATCCATACTCATGTCTTTGCCTGGACAGAAACATCATGGGTGATAAAACAAGATCTTGGCTCACAATGTTAGAACGGCTTCTGTTGTATCGTTTGAGCTTCGCTATCCATTGTGAACATGGTATTCTGTTCAGAGTGAATTGGACTCGATTCTGCAGTGAAGTCACAGCACAAAATCACTGTCGCAGAACCACGAAACATCTGTAAATCAACTTAATGAAGAAATCATTCAGGAGCTGTTGACTTAACCGTTCGTCATAATACGGGAAGGTTTTTCTAAAGCAGGAAAAAAGTGATATTCAACTAAAAAGGACCAAAGGAAAAATGTGTCACTGGCTAGTAAATGATAAATTAATTAAAAAAATAAAAATTATAAAAATGTGGTGTACGAGGAATACAACACTTTAGGCAGTATTGTTAGAGCAAAATTATCAAACGCTAATTCATTACTTTGCTGTTAACAATTTTTCTAAAACAGCACACCCCTTAAACAATCAGAAAATAACTGGAGAACCGTAGCATTAGATTTTTTGCAAAAAAAAAAAAAAGCCTGTAGAATTTTTTTTTTTTTTAAATGCAAGGTGATGTTGAAGCAATGTTTTGGTTCTTTCTGCAAAAAAACTAAGAAAAAGAAAAAAAAAAGGCACAAGAGCGGCACTCCGGAAGTGAAGGCGAACCAATGTGATAATATTTCAATACATACTGTAAGACACTTATGAGCACTGCTCAGTGCACTCACCTCTTGCAGACAGCACGGGAAGAAGCAGGACATGCACTTGAGGGGTCGGTTGACTGTAATCACTTCCTGGCCGAAGTTATCCAGGATGCGGATGGTGAAGGATCGCAGAGGGCCACAGCACTGCCGCGTTAGACAGTCGTTCTCCTCTACTGCGTAGAAGACGTTCTGGCCCAACGAGTTCTTTATCTCGTACTTGTTATTGCTCTCGAAGCCGACCAGAGCTACAAACACAAATGCACACAAATGCATGCTGGGCAAATGTTGAACCAAATTTAAACAGCGTTCTGAAAGAGGTGGGGCGGTGGTCGGAAAACTATGACGACTGACTGATTATTTCGTCTAAAGAAAGAAATCCTGGGAGGCCATAATCCTTAAACGCAGTATTAGACCTGACCAAGTGAAGGAACTCCAGATTAAGTTCTGCCTTTATTCGTCACATAGA
>JAOVVB010000046.1:7079205-7093725 GCA_028570985.1 Heterobranchus longifilis
GAAAAATGTAGTCTGACCAAGGCCATGTTTCTAATGCTTCATTACACAATGCAGTCAAGCACTCTGAGCGTACACTACTAGTGAAGCAGAGAGAGAAGGAAAAAAATAAGGACTTCGAACTTTTTTTTTACCAAGTGAGAAATGTTGTCGGCGCTCCGTCTCGCACGAGTGTGAGTGCGTGTGCGTGCGTGCGTGCGAGCGCGCGCATGTGTGTGTGTGTGTGTGTGTGTGTGTGTGATGGCCCTGCCTAATGTCCCGAGAGCAATGTTGCAGGCCTGATTCTCTCGCTGATGTAGCCATGCACTTCTTGCTGTGAAGGAGGTCCCACAGTCCAAAAATTCACTTAGACAAGTGGTGTGTGTGTGTGTGTGTGTGTGTGGAACCAGACAACACGGACAAGAGACTCACATGCAAACGTTAGAAGAGAAAATAAAAATAAAATCCCTAAATCCCAGCTGGGTGATAAGTCACAAATAAACAGTGACCACGTTAACCTTATTTATTTATTTTTTTAAAATAATAATTTATTGTTGTTTATTTTGTTTCATTCATTTGTTTGTGCATTCTCGTATTCAATTAGTTGCATATATATGGTAGTTTATTTTTTTATACATAGTTTTTTTTTGTTTTTTTGTTCTTTATTTTATTTAATCATGTATTTACTAATTATCAGTATATATATATATATATATAGAGAGAGAGAGAGAGAGAGAATATTTCAGAAAATCGAATGTGTATAAAATATTAAAGAAAAAAAATATATAGTGAAAGCTCCTGAAAATATCAGCTCACAGCAGAATATTTGATCTAAATTAGCATATTATATATTTAGTTTTGATAGCAGTAAAAGCTGTATAATGCAATCTTATGAATAAAATAATCACATAAAAAAGTTTCATTAACATAATCTCATTATTCCATTTCTTAATTTCCTTCATTCATTAATTCAAAATGCAGTGTAATGCAAAATCTCTAATTTAGACTAATTATTTCGTTCCTTCTTTCTGTTTGTTTCTGTCAGTCCTTTTCTTTCTTTTTATCTTTCTTTTGTTGGTGAAAACTGATCAATATTCTCACAAAGATATTGGCAACAAGTACAAGAACCTAAAATGCCACAGGAGCGCTTTTGTCTTTCAACTGATACAGCTGTATGCTTTTTAAGGATATAAACCCAATGTCCATTCATACTATAAACATTTCTCTTGCATTTAATTTATTTGGCTTGATTTATATATGTGCATATTAATTTATTTATGTCTATATTACATGTCATTTCTTTAAATCACAAAACTTGTTCACATCTTGTACCCTTCCACATAAAGAATATATGGAGAAAAATGTGTTTGTTTGTTCAACTCTAGAGCTAAAGAGGTGCAAAGGGATGAAAAAAGCTGAAGTAAAATCAGAAACATCTCCAAACGCACTAGCAGTGTTTACAAGAGCCAGAGGGCAAAGCAGGACCTACTATTTCCCTCCTGCTAATTGTTTGATTTCCTGTTGCCGCTTGAGAGCCAGGCGTGGCTGTAGTGTGTGTGTGTGTGTGTATGTGTGTGTGTGTTTGTGTCTGAAGAGGAATGGAGAAACGAGACCAAATTTTCAAATAAATCACACATTGGTCGCCTTCATTTGTCTCCAACATACCAACTGCTTTAGGCAAGATTCTCTCTCTCTCTCTCTCTCTCTCTCTCTCTCTCTCTCTCTCTCTCTCTCTCTCTCTTCCAATCACTCCATCTCTAAAGCTTTACAGAAATACCAAACAGTATCAACCCCTGTCGCTCATCTCTGCTCCATCATCTGAGACACAACACAGACATACCAACACCCCCCTACCCACCCTCACCAACTGCTAGCATTAAAATACAACAACAAAAATAATGGATAAAGAAGAAGACGAAAGTCTTGGCTCATTGCGTATGACTCGGCCGTGAATGAATGAGTGCTGGATGTGATTTTTTGGGGATTTTGAGAGGGGCGATGGGAACACACTGAGCTGACTCTACCACGCCATACCCCCTCACACCAGGACATGGAGGCTGCCATCACTCCGTTTCCTTGACGATATCCTCCACTCCTCTCCTTCTCCGATCCTGGGCCCCTTTTTTCCAGCAGGTGGTGCCTTTTAAAGCTGCCGTTAGTGAGATAGCATGCTGAAGACTATGCGTTTACAATGAATCTGCCAGAGAGATGGCACTGGAGGCTTCATCATGGAGAACTACTGGCCCAAAAAGCTCATAAAGAACCCCTGACTTCACCTTCTTGCTCTTATCGGGTCTTAGCTCATAACCATGCAAATGGTCCTGCGTCAAAAAAAAAAAAAAAGGGGTAAGGAGATTGTTTTAATCGGATTATGCCTTTCACACCCCTAACCCCGCCTTGCAGGGTTTTGTTTTGGTGTATGCCTTTTGGACCTGGCATGGCTTCTGCCAGAAAAACGGCGGGTGGATTTTTACAGATCTGTACCCGTGAGAGAGAGGCTCTCGATGGGGAACCGACTCAAGCCAGGCCTCTGTCACAGCTCGGCCTTGTCTCTTTAAATTAGCCTTACAGGGAAAGAAGTTAATGACGATCAGTAGGCTTCTGTGTGCCGCTGAAATAGATAGAAAAAAAAGAATGAGAATTAACTTTTATTAAAGTTACACAATCACATCATAGCAGAGCAGGAAGACAAGAGCAACATGGGCTTCTGGGCTCGTTGCCCACGTTAGCCATTAGTGAGGACAAAACAGAAATCAGTTAATGTCCAAAACAGTGAGATGACTGGAGCTGTGTGATAGTCTTAAAGTCATTTAAAGACCACTCATCTAAGGATCTCTATTAATTCAATATAAATGCAATACATTCTTTAAGAATTGCTTGGTTATTTCATAGTGACTTTAAAAGTCAAGTCATGCAGGGGATGTTGTTGTACACTGGAATGAAATATTGCTGCTGAAATACACAGGATGATACACGCTAACAAGACTCATCGATGTAAATGTACTGGCTGGCAGAAGCCAGTGCAAATTATCGTCTGTAGAAACGACATGATTGAAATTGATCGGTAAAACTATATTGAAAAGTGTAGCAGCAGGATCAATAGCAAATAGTGTCCCATAACAGCATACTGAAATCTAAAAAGTATCACCAAAACAGAGCTTGAGGATCTACTGGTGGTCACACGCTTGGTTGCGGTCTCTTAAACACTCGTCTCTTAAATGTGACGGATTCCCCTGCCAGTCTCACCGCCGGCGCTAATGTCAGGACCACAGCAGCCTCCAGCAGGCTCCTAATCCCTCCTAATGGGGAATTGTCATCTCCAGGCTAATTTAAACCCTCCAACCACAGGGCCACCTCAACCTGCAGCCTGTTAATCCCCACAGCAGCTTTCACTTTCCCTTCGTCTCCTCTCCTGTTTCCCTGCAGTCTCTGGATCCCTGCGATGGGCTTCAACCCAGGCCTGGGGTCTTCTGCCACCTCAGAGAAACACAGACTTTCAATCATCTCAGCACACCCTGATCGTGCCAGTCTGATTTGTGTGTAATTATATTTTGGGACATGTTGGCTGCTGGATGTCGTCTTTGCCCACAGTGGGGAGAAGAAGAAAGACCCTGATTTCCTGCACTGCTTCAAAAAATCCGCCAGTATATGCTGCTTCAAAATCAGGCAGAAGTATCACATAAAACTTTTTATTTTTTGCTGAAATGCACAATGAAGAACAGTTGGAGACAGATTGCTATTTTGTAGCGTAGTGATATTTGACTTGTCTTGATGTTGTTTACTTTTACTACACCTTATGGTGTGTCCTATGTTTGTATCGTCCAAAGCCATTGTTCTCAAAGTTATTCAGTTTGTAAAATCGTGTACAGTGGTTGTCAAATTTTCAATAGGGTTAGACAGATTGAAGTTATTACAGTATATTATTATTACGCTGGTTGAGATATTAGCCTTTTTAACTGTTTAACAATATAGAATGTTAAAAATCATAAAAATAGGAAATTTCAGGAATAGTTGCATTGTCAGTTTAGATTTACTGAGAATATGCTTGGATTTTTCTTTTTCATTTCTGGCTGCAAAAGCTTCAAGAACTCATGATATGTAATAATTAGGTATACTGAAATGAGTAAAAACCTCTTGGACATGGTCTAGCAACTTATCTAGATTCTTGCAATGTAAATGTATTCAGCTACTGTACACACTTTGCAAGTGTAGATAACTCGCTAAAAGTAGTGAATAAAAGCTCTCTCCTTGATCTGCGTCTCACTATCTGAATGCTAAGGCAGGTGGGTTTAATTGTGTGAAGCCTAATTTGGGGCCTTTTAGCATATCCGTGCTGTAGCATGCATTAACATGAGCACAGTAACAGGTGTATGCCTGTGAGCATGTGCGATTTACCCTTGCTAATTAACCCACTCTGGTGAAAAGAAAGATGGAGTGAGAAAGAGAATTAAAAAAGAAAAAAAACCCTTACCATCCAATCGAGAAGCAGGTGTGTTTTCTCTGTATCTCCCTGAATGCTTGAAATAAACCATCAACCAGCTGGTCAAAGGAAAGTGAAAAAAAAATGGCCTGTTAACTTTATCTTTGGTATTTGCCTCAATGGTAACATCTAAGTAGATGAGCTCTGAAGCTCTGGCATGAAGCAGAATGATAACAGGGCACATGTGGTATAAGATAATTAAAACAGGACTGATAACATCTCTTCCGAAATAACGGCCGCAAAAGGCTGGGCGTCAGATGTTTGACCATCATCGATGGAATCCCAGCATGACTGAGCGCAGTGTGTGTGTGTGTGTGTGTGTGTATTTTGGCACTGAAGTATTTTTAAGCATTTTAAAGCCAGACTCGGGCCTCCTCGGGTGAAAGCTAAACACATTAATGCTGCTGAAAAGGGACCGAAATCTCTGCAATGGGACTGAGGACAACAGCTAATTACAAACTTTCATATTTCAGAATCTGGTTTTGTGAAACATAGCCTGGGCTCAACAGGCCCCTGTATACAACACATTTTCATTTACAGCATTTGGCAGACACCCTAATCCAGAGCGACTTACATCTTATCTCATTATACAGTACATGTTGTTGAGGGTTAAGGGCCTTGCTCAAGGGCCCAACAGTGGCAACTTGGTGGGGCTTGGGTTTGAACCTGGGACGTCCTGATTAGTAGTCTAATGCCTTAACCACTGAGCTACCCTTGCCCAGACAGATATTATAACACAATTGATTTTATATCCTCTTTCTACAAAATAAGTTGTAAAATAAGAATTTGTACAATAAGAATAATGAAATTCCACCAATTTCTTCCACCAACTGGGCTAAAGTGGTCAGGACACAGTTAGGACCTCAGATAATGATGTGTGTTCTTATCATCATTTCGAAGCTGGGGCTTTTTAAAGCTTGAGGACATGCAGGCAAAGGAGAAGTAAAGGACAGCACTGGAGTTCCTACACTAAATACCGGCTTTGATAGAAAATCCCTCAATTCACTTTCTTTCATTCTCTATTTAAAGACCATACCGGAAGCGTCTATTACCATCTGCCAAAGAGGAGCCTCAGCGCATCAACAGTCCGAGAGCACTCCAACAATAGCCCCTTCAGCTGAAGATCACCGACAAAGGGATTAACTAATTCAATTAACGAACCAAAGTACTTTATAACTGTTAATTATGTGGCTCCAAGGACCGCTGTAGGGCCACCCGTCCCCTTTGTGCTGAGAGGAGCTCATCTGTTCTAATTGACCTCTGGGGAGCGTTCAGGGGGAGAGAGATGTCTTACGCGAGCCCACAGCTTGTACAAACAAACTGACAATTCACTTTGCGCTGGAGTGACACTCTGTGTAGCTGTGACACAAACCGCAATGACCTTGAAAGAACCACAGAAGAAAAGGCGTCTCTCGATTTCTTTCTCTCTCTCACTCACTGTCTTACTTTCAGAAACCGAGTGCAAAGCCTAAAGGAGCGTGAATAGTTGCAGAAGTTGGAGCAGATGTTTGTGTTCATCTTTTGATTAATGGTAAGTCAATAGCTATTAAAGCTCTTCAGTCTGGTCACTGTAAACATCCAGTTTGTCAAGTTTTAAGTTCCAGCTTTTTTTTTAATGCATTATAGCAATTAATTTGTCATATTCTCAGACATGCATTGCATAATATGACTCATTTTCCTATAGAACCCCAAACATCGTACAAAAAACCTATTTCTCTTTACCATAGTGGTCACCCAATAATTGTCTGGATTAACACACTATAGTATTCGTCCACACAATAGTGGGAGGGTGTGTTTAAATTGGGATTTAGCCATAGCCTGCATCCTCTTCAGTCCTATACATGTTTTCTCCACCCAACAAGAGTCCCAGACAGTGTCCCTCTGAACGCGTGGCCAATTCTGTTATTAATAGCCCTTCTTCCAGTGAATGGGGACTGCGTCTGACCTTCTTCCCCATCTATCCATGGCCAGGCTTCACTCGGCTTTTCCCACTCTCCCATTAACCCTTTCTCTCTGTATCCAAGCCTGAGTCTCTGGAGTTTGGTGGAGCCACGGAGGCCTCTAATGACCTGTTCCACAGGCCATCCATCAGCTGGCAATTACAACATCTGTCGCCATCACAAAAGAGGGCCACAAAGATGGCTCGGGCAACTGTCTCTCTCAGAGCTTCCCCTTTTCACTTGCCGGATCCCCCTCGATTATGTCTGGAGGTGAAAAGAGGGGGAGACACAAACACACGGTTACTTTGTGTGGCGAAAGGGCCAGCCGCACAACACAGACAGGCATGCTGACAGCAAACACAAACATGGCTAAACAAATGGTTCACGCCTACCTCTTTAGATTTCCATTCGAATGCATTCTGTGACTCTGAGAAAGTGCTCTGTCTTCCGAAAGCTGAGAGGACCTTACCAGCTGCCATCGGCCCTCCTCGCTACAAAGAAACCTTTTCATGCCTGAACAATGAGAAGCTCCCTCTCTTTATCCTTCTAAGTTCGCTTCATGCCATGTATTAACTCGCCGAATGCCTACAGACTCTCAAGCTTATTTGATTAACAACTTGTGCTGGAGTCATTTAATTTTAAACCTTAATGTGATCAAATATACCTACAAATGCACCACAAAGACAAAACCTTGTTAGCATTTCTTAGTTCTCTCTCTTGCTGCAGAGCGTTTGTGACAGTTTACCTTCGTTTTTGAGTGGCTACATTTGTAGATGATGCTCCTCGGCATCTTTTCTGTCTCACAGTAGGAGGACAGTGTGGGACTGTGCCCCATTTCTCTCTCTCTCTGTCTCTCTCTCTCTCTGTCTCTCTCTCTCTGTCTCTCTTACTCTCTCTCTCTCTCTTAAAAGGAGGAAGGGGGGACGGATAGATGGCATGACATCACGGGTAGAGGCAGCCGTACACACTGCAAAGGTCAGGCAGCCCATTGATCCAGGGGCCCCCGGTAGAAAACCAGCGCTTTATGGGCCCTCTCCACACACACTGAGCCATAGAGGCGGCCCACAGACGCGGCCTTGTTGACTCGCCATTCAGAGCCAGCCAATCAGCGGATTTACGCTTTGATGTGCGGCTGAGAAATAAAACCCTTTATCGTAGTGACCTTTATCGACGGATGGATTAAAATCCATCACAACCCCACCCCCTTCCTTTCTTTTTCTTTTTCTTTTCCACAATCACAAATCTAAGTTACAGTGTGACCAGGTTCCCTCTGTTATTGCTAAGAAAAGCTTTTTTTCTCCCTGCCTTTTTTCTCCTTTCCTCTCTTGCTCACTCAATTCTGGCATTTTGTGTCAGGTTGCAGATAGGAAGTGTTCTTTTTTTCCTGATACAAACCACGACAATAGTTTTAACCAGTTGTTGACCATAATCATCAAAATACTTTATATATACATTATATATACATAGAAATAATAATGTAATAAAAAGTGTACAGTAATTTTCTTGTCAAAGTAAAGAAATCAGGGTAAACTTCGTTATAAGGCTATAAATATTTGGATTAAATTCATGATAAATAGTCAGTTAACAGTGATGAAACAAACTGTCTCAAGGCATTCTGCCTTGCCATTTTTGTCAGCATGTAACTTTTGTGTGGATTGTCTGTCAATGCACAGCAATGTAAATGTAGAGAATTCCAATTTGGCTTAAAAATAGATTGACACTAATTTAAATCCACTTTTAAAGCTATGTTTGAAACTCCATTTACTTCTGATATGTTTGACATAATTAGCTATTTAGAGAAAAAAAAATATCCACAGGACTCACCCTGTAGAGATATTGCACTGGAAGTACAGACATTAATTCAAATAAATTTCCGGATTTCATTTTTTTTTGCAGTCACAAAATCATTCATAGAATCAAAGAGTAAAAAGTATTACAACTATAATCACAAAACTATAATTCCATGTTGGTGCATTTAAAAGATAACAGTAACACTTTATATGAATGCCACAGTACTGTCTACTTAACTATGATTATATGTTTTCAAGTTTTTACTGCTTTCATAAATCATTATACTGTACACATCATTTTAATTCATTTTAAATCTGAATTGAAGACATTTTTTCTAACATTATAATGTTAATTGAAAAAATGAACTTAGAAGATTGTATATTACCTGTTATTAGGTTATTATTATGTTATTATGTCTGTTATTAACTACATTCACCCCAAACTCAGACCATGCAATGTTCAGGGAAATGCACAAAAAAGACCCAAAAGCTACATCTCAGACCCTATAGGCCTCACTGAACATGTTAAATGTAAAAGTCCATGACAACACAATTAGAAAAAGACTGAACAAGTATGGGCTGTTTGGAAGAGTCGCCAGGAGGAATCTCTTCTGTCTAAAACAAACACAATTAAAAAAAGTTGTTGTTTGGCTGAGGTTTATTTGCCTAATACCTAGACCCGCTATGATCAGATGATTTTGATTATGGTTTTACACAAAAAAAAACTGAATTAGGAGATGGCACTTTTACACATGAATGTATGTATAATGCTGTAGGAATATGTTCATAACATCTCATGATATGTTAATACATAGTGATTACTTACAGGATTAAAGTTAATGTTATAGTGATTTATTCCTAATTAATTGTCAAATCATCGGCTGAATGCATAAAATGTTTGTAATGTTTACAGTGTGTGCAATAATACGTACACCTCAAGCCTTCTTACTACATTCATCTTAGATTGAAAATTAAAGTCAAAGTTTTATTTATTTATTTATTATTTTTATTTTTATTTTTTTATTTTTTGACAAAAGTTTTAAACTGTTTTATTTATTTCTATTAAATTGTTTTTATTCATGCATGTATCACTTATTATGTGATATTATGTTATATACACTGCTTATAATGAATCATGTTGATTTACTGAGTACATTTTTCCTGAATAACTATAACGAGTAGAATGCCTTAGTTTATTATTACATGACATGAAAATGTGTTGTTCATTATTAATGTGACTTTTATAGGAAGTTTTATTGCCATTGCCTTGTTGTGCACTGCATTAAAACATTTTTCACATACTCTCACTAGCCACTTTATTAGACACACCTGTTTAACTACAAATATCTAATCAGCCAATCACATTAGGCATGTAGACATGACCAAGATGATCTAAGTACAACCAAGCACCAGAATGGGAAAGAAAGGGGAGTTACAGTAAGTGACTTTGAACGTAGCATGGGTGTTGGTGCCAGACAGGCTGGTCTGAGTATTTCCAAAAAATGGCTGATCTACTGGGATTTTTATCTTTACTGTTTACAAAGAATGGTCTGAAAAAGAGAAAATATCCAGTGAATGACAACAGTGGGTGACAATGCCTTGTTGATGCCAGAGGTTAGAGGAGAATGGACAGATTGTTTCGAGCTGATAGAAAGACAACAGTAGCTCAAATAGCATCTTGTTACAACCAAGATATGCCAACACACAACATGTCAACCCTTGAAGCAGATAGGCAACAGCAGCAAAATACCACACCTGGTGCTACTCCTGTTAACTAAGAGCAGGAAACTGAGGCTACAGTTTTGAAAGTGCTTTAAAACTGGACAATAGATAATTCAAAAAGTTGCCTTGTCTGATAAGTCTTGATTTCTGGTGCAACATTTGGATGGTAGGGTTAGAATTTGGCATGAACTAACATGGATGGTATCAACAGTTGAGGCTAGTGCTGGTAGTGTAATGATGTGAGGGATTTTTTTTGGCACACACTGGGTCTCTTAGTACCCACCAGCATGGTTTAAATGCCACATCCTACCTGAGTACTGTTGCTTACCTTGTCCATCCCTTCATGACCACAGGATAACATGTCATGTTACAAAGCTAAAAACATCTCAACTGTTCTTTTGAACATGATAATGAGTTCACTGTACTCAAATTTCCTCTCAGTCCAATAGAACACCTCTGGGATATTGTGGAACGGGAGATGCGCATGTCAACATGGACCAAAACCTCTAAGAAATGGTTCCAGCACATTGATACATGTATTCCATGAAGTATTATGGCAGTTCTGAAGACAAAAAGGGGTCCAACCCTGTACTAGCAAGGGGTACCTAATGAATTGGTGAGTCAATTATACCCTGTGATCTTTTTTTAAAAAGCTCACTGTAGATTTGATCATCATAGAAGATCTTGAAAATCCAAACATTTTGTTACTTCAATTTTTATATTATTAGTTTCATTATTGATAATAATCTCAGTCGAATATCAGTATTTTAATAGAGTTTATACAGTGTTTTAGTGTTTCACTCTCTGTCTTGTCATTTTACAAGTTGCTTCAAACCATGAACAAGAATGCAGAAAAAAATAGGATATGAGACAAAAAAAGTGAGAGAAAGTGAAGCATGCCTCTGGGGTAATGGATGAAGAAAGCCGGGGGGGTGTGAACATGTGGAGAGCGTGTTCACCACTTAATTCAGGCAAATCCCTGAGGAAAGCCCACCTGAGAGCATTGAGAGCTCCTGCTGCGAGGAGACCATCAGCATTACAGAGCATTACTGCAACACAACAGCAAAAAACAGCCAAGCCATTACATTTCCCTCTGGAGCATGGACTGAGGAAGGTAGTGTATACATATTCCTCTGTGTGAGGAACACTCTGACTACCTCTTTAAAAAGAAATAAAAAAATAATCTGCACATTAAAATATGTAAAAAAAGAAAAAAAAAGAAGAAGAAAGTCATGTCAGCATAACACCACAGGGTGCAGGAACTCCACTATCTAACAGTCCCAGTAGTCATATGCCTCACTAATCACTCTCACCTGTGTCTTGCCTTGTTTAACACCGCTATTTAAGTTTCAGTCTTTCAGTGTCCATCAAACACACACACACACACACACACACATTTTCTATAGTTGATATGTATGCCTGTTAATAGCTTATGTTCTTTATTTTCTCTAACCTCATATCTACAGTTCATGTTTATGGTTTTTGTTTCCCCCTTTTTGGGTGAGTTGTGTTCACTTTACATAATACACCAATTCATAATTCATCAATCTGTCATACAGTATATTGCAAAATCTCTGCACCCTTATTGTTGCAAAATTTTCAATTCCACAAACAACAATATTTACATGTGTACCAGATCAATATACACTGCCTGGGCAAAAAAAACAACAAAAAAACACTTTCACACACTTTCAGGTTGAATGAAATCACATTGTCTTTGATTACAGAATACAATGTGGTGGTCAGTTCATGTGTAAAAATGATAAAAATCTCACTGAACCACTCTTTCCCAAGTTTGAGTCCTGGATTATGCTTGTGTCATCCGGGAAAAAAAAACTCCATCGATATAATAACCTGGTCATTCAGTACATTCAGTACAGGTCATCAGCTGACTTTATTTTATTGCCACATTATGTTGCTGAGTCTAGACCTGAGCGACTGAAGCAACCCCAGATCATAACACTGTCTCCAGAGGCTTGTACAGAGGACACTATGCATGATGGGTGCATCGCTTCATGTGCTTCCCTTCTTACACTGACACGTCCATCACTCTGGAATAGGTTCAGTCTGAGCTCATCAGAACAGCTGTTTATCCCCAATCCTGCGAGTTCTCATCACATTGTCTGTATGGTAACGCTCTTACTTTTACTATTGAATGTAGCTATAGTTTTTACAGTAGTTTTTTTTTTCCCCATGTTTAAGTGATCTCCATTCATCAATTCTTTCTGAGCTTGTTTCTTTCAAAAAGTTGATGGTTCAGCACTAACCTTAAGGAATTTGATAAGATGTTGAATTGTTCTTAACATATTTCCAGTAATTTTAAAATATTCTTTGTTGTTTTCTTTGCTTGATGTACCCAAATATTTGACCCTTTTGCTATGGTGCTGTTTTTTAATTTTATTTAATTTTATTTTTGACAACAACATGAAAAAGATTACTAGAACTTTCATACTTATCAACTTATTTATTTATTTATTTATGAAAAAATGCTTTTTTTTTTACATTGTTTTGTCCGGTATGTTTTTAAGGTAGATGATATTGTGCAGTTTTGAGAACAAATTTATTTTTTGTTTTTTTTTGTTTTTAGTGAAGCAAGGCATATTGCAAATTAAATTAGTTTAATTAGAAAGTAGTTTGTGCATGCTTTTTTGAGTGACAAGAGTGTTTAACAGAAATTTATTTATTGTATTATATCATTGTGCATTTTGTGTTATTTTTCAAAAAGGTATAACACCACCTCACACAGTTTTGGCTCAATGGATAAATCAGCCTGCAGTTGTTTTTGTGGTTGTTCCACTATGACCGTAATATCAATCAATCATATCTTCTTTGAGTTTTATTTAAAAAATATACAATGCATTGATTGTGAGTTTGTAGTCAAATAGAAAGTAGACACAGCAAATTAGCTTTCTTAAGTATTCAACACAATGTTTGAACAACATTCTATTAGACAGAACATATTGCAGTATTATGTGAAGCATATCTGTCACTTATTATTGCTGGAATGAATGCAGTGGTAGTAATAAAGTGTTAACATAAATTTGTTGGCTGCAATATTCCCTAAAAACCTTTAAACACATTTAAACCATCCATGGCAGCTGCTGTGCTGCATAGGAGGTAAATTTGATTCACTGATCATGTGACAAAAATGTAATGCAGTTGGCTTATAATGACACATTGGCTTTTGTTCAAAACATGAAAGTTTTCTAAAATAAGGATGTATACTGGTTTTCAAATTAAATGTTTTGTTATAGACAACCTGGGTAAAAGGATAAAAGTCCACAAATGTCATTTATTACATTTGCTGTCAAACTGTTCATATTCTCCTCACAATACATTACCTAGCAGCAGCCTGTGTCATGGTATACAATACCAGAGTTTTATACCCATAGGAGGAAAAAAAAAGAAGAAGTATAAAAAGTGCAGAGCCTTCAAGTGGAAAAAGGCTGTTTGTGCAATGAGTGTACAAGATCTTCAGGGAACCAAAAATACAGGAACATGTTCCAGAGAAATACCAGGAGAAAACTTAGATCCATGAAATATTAAACTGATATTTACTCATAGATGTGGTATCCCTAAGCGGCCTGCTAGGTTGTTGAGGAAGTACATATTGATGTCTGCCAATAAGAGAGAGAGAGAGAGAGAAAGAGAATTTACTACACTAGCTCACTACATAAGAACATCATCAGTCCCTTTGTTTGGTTCATTTTTTGCCAACATTCACCTCTGACGTCAGTGTGGTTGAGCATCTTCATTTAATTCATATAAATAATTCATTTATTGATAAGGATTTATTTTTTGTCAGATGTTTGCTTTATCGAAAGGTCACTTTGATGTACTTCTGAATTCCAAAAGTCTTTGATGTCCAGTAACGAAGGAAGATCAAAAGGCTTTCGGTCACACCTTATATCCTCATACAGGGTCATTTCATACTTTCATATGTTGTAATACAGTACATATCAGGATATTGAGACCAATGTATGCTTTTTGCTACTTGACACCTCAAAAATGAATAGGTTTCTCATGAATTAATCACTCAGGAGTGTCATTTAGCTCCTTTTTTGTAGTTGGTGGTGATTGCTTGTGAGCTGCTAACAATAAATTCCTCATGCTCTAATATAATATTTAAAATGTTCTGGATGTTTAAACAGTATACTCAACCTTTAATAGAGTGTGTGACGATGGTTGACCTGAGGTTCATGTGCAACCATCTCGCTGCTCTTTTGTTCACACCATTATTATGAAACACTATTATTATTAAACATGCTGTTTACATGCTGGTGTTTTTTCAGGTTAGTGGCATTGTAGAAAGATTTTATAGTTCCTTGTTTTGATGTACAGGAAGTGCTATGTAGACTGACAATTTGTGTCGCCTAAAATCCGAGGTTCTTATCCAGCAATTTTTATGAATATGAGTAAACGAGACCAATATCAATTACCAGTATCTGAGATGAGGCATCTCTACTGGTTGTATAATATGTGTGTAACTGACAGTAAGCATGATGACTCCATTTCCTCCTCTTGTATCTTTAATTCATATTTTCCTGCATTATATTATCTTCCTTTTAACTTGCTCTCTCTCTCTCTCTCTCTCTCTCTCTCTCCCTCTCTT
>JAOVVB010000046.1:7093731-7111849 GCA_028570985.1 Heterobranchus longifilis
CCTCTCTTCCTCATTCTGTTGTGGATTTTTATCCAGGCAATCTTACCTCATCCCACAGCATATTTCTTTGCCACAGGAGGTGGTTATGACAAATTAGAAGTCTACAAATGTTCTGATGGTGTAAAGGCTCCAGCTGTCACCAGGGAGATGGTGATCAGGTTTCCAAGCTGCATGGTCTCTTGGCGCCACAAAGAGTTCCATATGGTCATCCAAATGCTGCACCTAAATCTGCTCCCAATCTCCACCCCGGAGCTGAGCACTTCTACTGAATTAGTCACAAGGCTTCTGAGCATATGAAGTACAAGACAACAAAAATCACATGTCCTTCATGGAAAAAATGTGGGGGGGGGGGAGTGGTTCATTAGCAGACATGAACATGTAAACATATCATTCACATCTCGTGCAACTCTACTGTCTTTGTATACACATGCAAATGATCTCCGATGCACAGACTGTGGGGATGCAATGGGGGCGAGTTTCAGACTGCATTGAAGTCTTATTTGGGGGATTTTTGTACGGGATAATAAACTGGATGTTCTGATATGCAAAAATAGCAGACCAGGCTGAGACAAAGAACACAAAGCAGAGTGGTATTTCCTTTGCCAAGTGATTATTTTCTACATCAAGACATCTTGGATCGTATTATAGCATCTATGGCCACAAAAACAGAAGCCATGATTAGGATGTCATCTATTTTTTGGCAGTCTGTTTACCGAGTTCTAGGAAAACACACATGATGAGTGTACATGCATTGTCTATTGTTAGTTGCAAATGTATTGGTTATCTACAAGAACAGAATATGATATATTTCTTCTTATGAGTTAATTCCTTTTTTTGCTCCTATTTTCTTACTGGTATTTGGTCGATCACACAGGACTTTCACCCAGGACACACGTCTGTGTGTATCACACGACCGTCACATGTATTTAAACCACAAGTAGGAAGCAGGGATTTTAATGCCAGTCCCTGTGGTTTTGTAGCCTAAACCTACCAAATTAGTCCCATTTCACAATGTTAATTATTATTATTAATAATTAACAATTATTTTTAACAACGTAACAACTAGAAGTCACATCCCATGACGTGGAATGTGATGTGGCACGTGACGCGATGTACAGAAGTCATTTAAAGTACAATATTAAATACAGTGATTTTAACCCATAACGTTTAGGTATGAGGACAAAAAAACGCTCATATGGGTCCGGATTTTAGTAAATGCTCATATGGGTCATATTAGAGTAGGAACAAAAGACAAATGTGGCCGTATGATTTGGAGGACTTGTTGTTGTGATAGTTAACTGGTAACCATTGAGCTCACTTCGTAGTTGTGGGAAAACAGGTCACAGTTTCAGTTTGAATTTTTTCTCGTAATACTGAGATTACAGTTTCCGTGGGTGCAGGACATTGTGACATGAACACAAAAAAAAGCTCACGACGGGGAAAAAAAAAAAAGTGAACTTGTGTCATGTTCTTTACCAAACCTGTCAACATGCTTCAACAGAACATCTCCCCCATAGCCTCATGATCCTCTCATGACTGAACAGTGAAGAGCAGGGGATTGGTGATCTATAATTAACCGGTGGGTCGGTGTTGATGTCATTGACACAGCGTGGAGGTAGAAGGTGGCGGTGCCAAGGCACCTGTTGTTGTGGAGTGTGGCATCTGATATCATTACCTACCCAGCCGGAGCGCCAACGTCCCCGCTGGGTCGCGAACTGTCCAAGCTACCGACCACGCTCACCTTTCTCACACACACACACGCACACATGCACACACGCACGCGCGCATCATCCGCTGTCATCATGTCCTCCTTTACATAACTAACTCTGACGGCTCAAACACCTAGAGGGCAGATATCCACAGAGAGTTTCAATTATTGTTAATGATATTTTGATGGTGGCTGGTTAACTTATGCAACCGTTAGTATAGCTGTACAAATATCTGATGGTGAAATCCTCAAAATCTACAATATGTGGGTTTATAGCCCAAAGGTTTTAAAGCAACAGTCCAATATTTTGGGAATATTTGCGAACAGTCTAATGAGAATGCCGTGTTAAGACTTGAGTCATAAGGAAACTGTTAGCCTTGCTCCTTCAAAAGTGAGCATTTAAACAACTCCACTGCTTTTTCTCCACTGGTTCACTGCTATTTGGGCTTTGTTCATGGTAGGCCAGAGGCACCACAGCGAAATTAGCACCAGCCACCAGCCAAATGCTGGTAAAATATGAAAGGGTCTGATTTACTATGATTACCTTTGGTGAATTTGAACATTTATCTGTCAGTGGCTGGTAGATGTTCACAAAGTTAATTTCCCACCCTGATTACAAACCTAACAACCATATGAGACAGCATTTTGTATAGTACGTGTGCCTGATGCATGTTATCCAAGAACATTTTGCTCCTTATTTCTACATGTTAAAGTATAATTCCAGTTTATTACAGCTGTTCTTTTTGTTGTTGTTTTTCATGGTTGTGATAACATCATATTCACCAGGCCGTTATCTGGAAACATATAGTAACAGGGCAAGAAACAGTGGAGAGGCAGGCTGTAAAGAAGCCACTAGTTTAGCCAGGTTATCACTTTATTTGAAGTTGAAGCAGAAATTCGTCTGTAATGCAACAGTTTAAATAATTATTTTACAGTGTGCCTTTGCTTTCTCTTCCACATTTTGGCTAAATTGGGGTTTTGTTTGTTTGTTTGTGTTTCTTGTCCCATTTGACTTCTTTTTAGCAGTTTTCACAACCAGTAGAAACAATGGTCACAACTACAAAAATCCACGTTTGTAACAAACCAGAATTATCTTTTAAATAAGAAGATAACATGTAAATAAGACAGCATTGTCATTTTTTGGATGGTATTTTTATCACTTTTTAAACTAAGCTAACTGTTTCCCTGAGCTTCCAGTCTTTTTGCCATTTGAGGTAAACACATCCTGGACCAAATTAAATATATATAGTTTTTCTCATCTGACTATGGGTTTGACAGCAAGCATTTCCCCAAATGTCATCCTGTTCTTTAAATAACAACTCTCTCAAGCAGCCATTTCCTATTGGAAAGATGAGGGGTTTTTGTCAAGAGATTATGCAGCTGATGTGATGATCTGGTCGCTGTTGATTCCAGTAAGAAAATATTGCAGGGAGCGGGACTGCTGCACACAGAAGTATGAAAAATGGATCTAACATTTATAGAGAGACAATGTGACCGTTCCGGGTGAATGCCATTTATTAGTGTAGCAGCTTTCCCAAGCAGATCAGAATGCTTAAGCCCTGGGCACTGACAGGGATTTCACAGCCCAAACTGATTTTCAGGCTGGCAGGGTTCTCAGACAGATACACACAGACACACACACACACACACACACACACACACACACACACACACACACACACACACACACACCACACCACACCAACGACAGGATGTTAATTTGTTAATGTATTGCATTTTTGAAGTAACTGTTATTATATTCGCTTATCAAAGGATCTACAGTATGGCTTTGATAATTATTACATTTTTAATATTTGGATGTTCCAAGTTGAACTCTGTGTTACTACAGACACTGCTGTGATTATGTGTCAGAAACTAAGAATCACTTCTTAATAACTTCACATCTGTACTCATAATTATACACGCATCAATATTTACAAAAGATTTTGATGCTAGACATATATTTTTTTTTAATTTCAATAACCCAAACCCCTGGGCAAGCAAATCCCATAATGTAATGTGTTGTTTTTTTATGAATTGGTAGCTCCCCAGATATGCAATAAAGACACAGCAGTGCTCTGCATTATTGATTCAGTTTCTAACAACCCAGAGTGTCTTTATTCATTGCAATTGGTGAAGAAGGAATCACACACACTTATTTAAAAAAAAAAATCATTGCACCAATTAGTGAAGTTGGGGCTTCTCCTTCTGCTTTAATAAGTCCTTTGAGATCTGATTTATAATAAGAACAGCGTTGTGTTCACCGTGGCGATGGCTTATTGCTAATTTGAAACCATTGACTGTATTACCCGAACATCACATATCACGAGTATGTACACAGGTAACTGCATGTGCACAAGGGCAGAAAAACACACAAATAAAGATGCATCTTGCTGGGTCAAACTTCTATATTTAATCATTAGTGATCGTTTTTGGTAACGACCACAATCACTACAGGGAGGGCATTGGTTTTCTGTCAAGAATCTGTCTACATAAACAAAAACTGTCTGTTGAACATTTTGTTTATCAGGTCTAGTTATTATGATATTTTTTTTTTTTGCTTTTGTCAGATCAGCAGTAACGATGCCTTCAAAAAATTTGTGTTTACAACTTTCCATCCATTCCATCACTTTCCACCCTGCTCTCAGTCTCTCTTGGCCATTATGCGGTGCAGCGCTGTAGTGGTGTGTCTTCTGGGAGCTGGTTGCCTTTTCATTAATGTCCCTCAGAGTTAAAGCCCAATGTCCTCTGGGACTGCATGTCATTGGCTGACAAGGTTTAAGGATTTGAGTGAATTTTCCTGCAATAATGGAAATATCGTAAACCCCTGAGACAAACAGACAGGAGACTGGCAGGAAATATCTTAATCTGCATTGACCCTTTGTTGGCGCGGCCCCATACCCTTAGTGAGAAGAACATGTGCATGTATGGCATACCTGCACACATCCACACACGCACAGGAGAGTACATCTGGATTGTGTTGCAGTGACCGTAGGCCCCTGAGTGTGCGGCCTCAGTGGCAGTGCGTGGGTGAGAGCCAGGGTCCAGTGCACCATGGTGGGGGCTCTCCATCACTCTGCCTCCTGGCTTGACAGGCCCTGGCTCTGGGGCCTGTCAAGGTCTTGCTGAGTGCACTCAAACTGTGCACTGCTGAGGAAGGGATTCTGTATCCTTCTAATGGATTACTCACCCACATCACCTGTCTGAGTGGATTCTTTTGACCGACAGACACACACCGCATGCAGACATGTGGTCGTGCATGGTCGTGTTCACTTACAACTTTTAAGAAAGTTTTTTCAGATCATTTTCAGATTCATACTTGTATTTTGGGTTTTCGACTAGAACATGTTTACATGCTTTAATGTTAAAAAAAAAAACATACTGTCTGTCAGAATATACCTGTATTAACTAAAATGCTCAATTTTAGCGCCTGTCTCTTTAAGCCCCCCTCCCGAAAAAAACCCAGTCTTCTCCGATTGTTCAGTGTTTCCGGATCTTCCGTATCTGTGCTCTCTGTCATTGCAGCCGGGGAATGACTGTAGCGACACTTTCTGTATAGTTGTGACATCACAAACTTGAACATGAAAGTCCTGACAGCTCGTTTGAAGGCACCATTTCTGAATACGGGCTGTGTGCATTTCTCTGTGGATTGAGTGTTTTGATACTTTCACAGTATTATTATAGCACCTACACCTGCTTTATAAGATAAACTTTTTTTTTTTTTTTTACAATATGGGACCTTTAACAAATTACCACAAAATTACCATCAAGTGCAATCAAAGCAGTGTTATCACATTTTCTTTTTAAAGCCGATGAAAAAGTAGACCTCACCTTGTCCCAAAGACAACAGTGTACTACCCAAAGAATCAGCCTTTCCTCACACTGGATGGCAAGTAAAGTCATTTTCTCCTCTAACTAAAAAGGTCACATGTATGCCTCCGTCATTTACTCTTAATTCGGACAGAGAGAGAGGCTGGTGTCACGCTGCTGGACACCTGCGGACCACAGTCAGGGCCACAGCTCTAATCAGCCTAATACATATGTGTCACATCCGCTGACCCACAGGCTCTTTTCATAATAAAGGTCACTCGGTGAGAGATACTCTGTCCCCCCAGGTCCTCCGTAATGGGCAGCCACCGCAGCTTTTATAAGTGCACTCAACTGACTTACTCTAGCATGTATGTAAACTACTGCACAGACGTCTTGGCCATTATTAAGTAATTACATATAGATCTTTTTTTCATTCAATCCACTACTAACATTTGTGATTTAGACAATATCTTTCTACAAAATAACAATGACAATAAAAGATAATAATCCTTGCATGGAAGAAACATTTAGTACGTTTATTGTCAACACCCCCTACTTAAAATGTGCTTATACGATGGAGAAAAAAAACATATTCTGGTGTTGTTTGCAGTGTAGGCTACTATGTATTAAATGTTTCGAGTAGAAACAATATGCAACATTTTTTAAATATATGTTTATTGATATTCCAGGTCAAAAGAACACACAACATTTCCAATATTTCCAAAATATTAAATATACTTTTCCATACTTAAATACTACATAAACCCTCTAGTAATAATAGTGGAGATATCCAATATAGGACATAAAAGGTTCCCATGTTCTATGAAATACATTGTCTTTAGAATGCAACATACATCATACGTCAAGTAAAGAAACATATTCAAGTACGACCTTATGCCACTGTGTTTTATTTGGAACTTTGTTATTAAATTCAGACTTCCCTGCAGAATGTTAGCATTTTTCCCCCTTTATATTTATTATCAATAAAGCAATTTGATATCTCAAAATAGCATGCATATTGGATCACTTTCTAGATTAATGGCTAAGATGTTATTAATTTCCTGCCATACAACATCACAAAACCTCTATATTTTCCCGCACTGACACAGACAAAGGGTGAGACTACCTGTCTCTATTTTGTACTTGAGGCATACTGGGAGAGAAGTCAGCATCAAACTTGTGGTGTTGGGAAGGGGATCTGCAAGTACTTTGATAATGGAGTAATCATGTGAGTTACCTACAAGCTTCTTAAACGTGAAGATTTTTATTTTTATTTTTCTCTGTTTTATATCATTGTAAACTGAATATCTGTGGGTTGTGGACTGTTGTAAGAGGAATTTGAAGACGTCTCTGGGACAGCACTGGGAATTGTGATGAGCATTTTTTTTCCCGGACACTTTCATTGATTATTTACTTTTTAAGTATATTTTTGGACTTTATTTAAAAGCAGAGTGATGATAGGAAACAAGAGGAGAGAGACAGAGAATGACATGAAACAAAGGTCCCCTGCCAGAATCGAACCTGGGGACTTTGCAATTACAGTACATTGCCTACTATGCTTCTTAACCACTAGTTCACCAGGCACCCAATTTTTTGATA
The DNA here is from genome assembly GCA_028570985.1 of Heterobranchus longifilis. Taxonomy (NCBI): domain Eukaryota; kingdom Metazoa; phylum Chordata; class Actinopteri; order Siluriformes; family Clariidae; genus Heterobranchus; species Heterobranchus longifilis. Next base: position 7,100,849 of record JAOVVB010000046.1, read on the forward strand.
TTTTATTGACAAAACGATCAGTCAAGAAGATAAAAATAATCATTAGCGGAAACCCTATAAATGTAGTGAAAGATAAATAGGAATTTTTACACCTTCCTTTATTTTCCCTCCCAGATTATTTAAGCCTATTAGCTCAAGGTCAAGAACAATGTATCCCTTTTCCACACTGACAGATACTGTACATCATTTTCAGAAAAAGGTGAAATGCTATTTCCAGTAAATAATGGCTATAGAGGTCAGCTATTGATCCGGTGCTGAAGGGGACCTTAGGGGCATGTTAAGAAGGGCTATTGCTGCTTGTCAATGATCCCTTTATGGCCTTGGACCCGACACGTCTGCTGCTATAAATCAAGGTTAAACTAGTCCTCTAATAGCAAATCAATGATAGTCAATAGATATTATCATGTGATTATAATTCAGTGGAGTAAACCATTAGTCAAAACTTAAATAGTCTTTCTAGTTGGTCTGCAGTCCTCCAGCTAAAGAGGAAAAAAGTCTTTGTGAGGGTTATGTGTTGATGCAGACTGTTTTCTAAGTTCGCCTCTAAGTCATGCTATTGTGAAATGGCAAGGTCTTCCATTAGTTTAACTGAGGAGGTTGCTGAGATTTGAGAGAACAATGTAGAAGTTATATTGAGATAACCTTTACACAAGAGTAGATATTTCACCAGCATTAAGATTACCCCGAGAGTAACCTACTTGTTATTTAGCTCTAAGCCTCCTCTATCAATGTGCTTCTACCTGTTTGAAAGCAGCATCAGTCAAAAGTGTCTGCTATGCAACTAAATGGGGCACAGGGACATATCTATCTAACTATAACCTTTGCAGTACTGATATTTATGATAAAGACCATTAGGCATTTGTGAGTTGCTTGCGCAAGGGCTTTAAGGCTAACAACGATCGTGAAGCGAGCCGCTATCCCGGGGTTTACACGGATGTCTGTGTCATCTGTCTGCGATACAGCACAGCCTGTGATGGAAATGTCATTATACCTGGTGAATTTCTGAGAGGCTATGATACAGACCCATTGTCTCTAAAACCTCTGTCATGAAAGCACAAAGGATAATAAGATCATATTGTTTTCTCCTTCTTTTTTTCTCATTCTTTTTCTCGTTTTCTTTCTCTTAAGAGGCTATAACTTTGATGCCTGCCCTTCTGCTCCACTCATCACAGGCTGGACAGCTCTGTACTCACCTTGCTGTCATGAAGGACAGCCTACACTCTGTAGATAGGTAGAGGAGAGAGAAAGTTGGAGGCAATATGCCAAAGTTTGATCACTTTTCTGACAACAGTGTGTCACAGCGCAATACCGAACTGCAACCTGAGCAAAGTAATATTTTAAGATAAGATAAAACTTTCTTGTCCGTTCACACAGAATTTTTTCTCACACCACATGCTCCCAAAAATCAACAGAATAACATAAAACATAAACATAAAAACATCCGTAAGGTCACCCTCCAGCAATCAATAAACAGTAGAAATGTATCCGCTGTAGATCCAAACTTTACCGTACTGAACGTCCACATACTACCCTGTTGTCCAGGCTTGGGAGAAACCATACAGTTGCAAATCACACCAACAAACATTAAACACAAGAATGTTTAGGAGCATGTAAGTCACTAGCCGAGCAGTGCTTTATGGATGATTAGGGTTTAAGTTTCTGTTTCCTGTAGAAATCGAATTAATTCAGTGCTTAGGTGTATATCATGCTTAATTCTACATCAGATTCATTAATAAGCTTTAAACTAATTTGAAAAATAAATGTACATAATATAACCAATGTTATTGATGGTAATTTCATTCAGTAGGCAAACTCCACATGATCAAGAGCAACTGGAATTCAGTGTCTTAGGTTGTGCGTCTCAATGCTAATGTGCAAAAATGTAAACTACAAACAAAATCAAATTCAAAAGTGTCCTATCAATTGCATCAACTCAGCAGCGGGAAGCCCGGTCTTTTATTTTGCATATTCATATGATTACTCTTCCAAAGGACAAATACATTCACGTCATCACCATTGTCCTTTGATTCCACATGATAAAAGCCTATCTCATTTCATTTCTTGCACCTTTCTAGTCCAAACCTAGACACTCTGATTTGGTAAAATGTAATTCTAATTTATCATTTTTCTGCCCGAGGCAAAACTCTCTCAAGCCTGGGGCTGTTTGAAAAGCCGTTGGACACAAAGACAGACCCTGGGAACTTTGCCCATGCAGTCAATCAGTCAGACACCCCAGAGTGCCCAGACCCGAACAGCTTGTTTTTTGTCCACAGATATCAAACAAATTCTCCTCTCCCGTTAGATAATAAAAACATATAAATAGGAGTGAGTTGTTTCTGTTTTTTTTGTTTTTTTTACTGGAGATGGTTGGTGGATACACGGTGTCTCTGTGGTCAGGGGCTGGGCAGCAGGGTGGACATCAAAAGCCGGCAGAGGTCTGTGACGGTGAATGCAGCTGGTGTCTGAGTCTCGGTGCTGGACAGAGCTACAGGCAGGGCCTCAGCTGCCCCACAATAAAGACACACAGGGGAAGGCAGAGCCTTCAAAGGCCAGACAAATACACAGACAAATACACACACTCGTGGACACACGGGCAAACAAGCCGCATGAACACAAACAAAAATGCCCCCTGAAAATGATTTCCTACCAAAATATCATGCAGTTTTTACAGGCAAATCATGAAATCGTGCTGAGTTTCTCCCTTTTCTTCTTCTTTCTTTGACTAATTTCTCCTGATTTTGAAAGTAACACCTCTTTGCAGATATGTCTATATAATGCCTTCATTTGCACCTGTGCAAATATTTTTTTATATACAGTAAATTAGTTCTTAAAATGTGGGCTGTCTATGGACTCCCAGGGTCACCAGCAAAATGACAAATAACTTTAAATCACTGGAAATTAATCATCACACAATGTTGACGAATACATAGGCGTAAATTCCAGGGGACATGCAGGGGACACGCCCCCTCAATATTTAGAACATGTCCCCCCCCCCAATAAAAACATGAATGTAGCAGCAGACTTTTATTTTGATGAAATTAAAGACTTTTCCACCATAAATTGATTCAGAAAAGGCACAAATTGGTGCATTAAAATTCATCAGAATGCAGAAAATTAAGTGCTTAAGTGCTCAAAATTTCCTGTGGGAGGAATCCCAAACCTACGGAAGTACATTGCATTCACAAAAGAAAAATTGACACCTTATCTAGTAATTACAAGAAAAGTTAATGGTGGATAAGGTGTCTCGTTTTTTCTTTTCTTTTGTGAATGCAAGGCACTTCCGTACACCCCCCCGCCCCCCGTTTTATAAGTGTGTCCCCCAGTGTTGAAACAAAGCCTCTGCCCTTGGACGAATATATTTGACATCAAATGTTAGAAGAAAAAATACACAATGACATATTTTCCTTTACCGTGACTCTGAGCTCATGTGGATCTCTTTAGGTTTCTTGATAGGAGACAACTAGAATATGATAAAATGTATTTGTGACTGTGAAATAGTACAATTTATTTTTTCATCCATGGGTAGAAGAGGGAAGAGTCTGAAGGACAAAGAGTGAAATACGGATGGCATGCTGTGGTCCTGACTTCACAGTGGGACTCTGTGTGTCTCTGCTGCTGACAGTTTTTCCCTCGCGTCCACTCGGGAAATGATCTCAGGTTCAGAGCATGATGCTGTAGCAACACTGACCACTTTTTGGATTAGAGCTGCAACGTTTAGTCGACCAATCGATCGCCAACTATTTTTGATGAATTGATTAATCGTCAAAGTAATTTTTCATGCAAAAATGGCAGAAAATGCTGTTTTCAGCCGAGATTTCCTGCTTTTCTCTGCTTTATATCATATTAAAATTTGGGTTTCAGACTGACAAAACAAGACATTTAAAGATTTTGGATTTAATACTGGGATGGACATTTGTCACTATTTTCTGACATTGTATAGATCAAATGATTAATTAATTTATCGAGAAAATAATCTGCAGATTAATCGTTAATGAAAATTGTTAATTGCACCCCTTTATTGGATTTTGACTTTTCTTGATGTATTTCAAAATAACAGAGTTTGAATAATAGTAAGTGGTTTTTTTTCAGTTTGAAGACTGAATAACCAAATGTTTTCTTTTGATTATTAACGCCTATGTTCATATCCCTTTGTAGATATTTGTGCAAAGATGATGTCAGAGCAGAGTTTTGGCTGTGGACTCGCAGTTCCACTTTCAGCCTGTAGAGGGCATGCCTAAACAGCAATCTGGTCAACTCAGTGGGGAGCCCAGAGACATACAATATCCCCACAGAAGAAAAGCACATGGCGACTTTCATCTGGCTATAAAGGGAGGAAATGGTTTTGTTAGATAGAGGAACACTAATATTACAATATGAGGCTAGTAGCTGTGCTGATTAACTCTGATTTTTACAACATAACCATTTAGCAGTGGATTATTTTTTAATGTGATTTAAACCAAAGACATATTACCTGAAATCACTGGGCGACTTTGTACAGTAGCCCTCTATAACTTTATTGAGGGCATAAGATTATTAAACTGATCATTTAAAAATGCACGTTGGTCAAAATATCATCTCTTAACTTTCACTCAGAGGGAATTTAAACAAACGACTCATTAGAATAACGTCCTCTTTTCTCTCTGAACGGGTTAGAGGTCCTGAATAAAACATGACTTATCTATTGCGATCACGTTAGTCGAGCCATTATTCATTTAACCATTTATTTATTACTCCATTCATCTACATAAATATTTAACTATGTCTTGGCATCTTTATGGACTGCTTGCTCTGCTCCTCAATTACAAGGAGCAGTGTCCTACCATGGCCATATGCCTTCTATCTGGCGACACTATATCTCCACAATTTATGGATGCCAACTCAGAGCAATATCATTCTGCTGGGCTTTATGTATATCTAATGCAAGTATTAATCTGGGCCTAATGACTGGCAACAATATGTTCCAGCCTGTGTGCCCAATAGGACCACTATTGTATACATATAATATGGCATAAAATAAATTGAGTGTTCTTTTTTTGTCATTGTATAAATTAAATTGGGTGCCCATATGGGGTCCTTGTGAGAGGCATGTTGAATTGTCTAGACTCCAAGAAGCTTGACATGAATAGATGTATGGTTTATTACTCACACACCATATATTCACACCATATACTATAAGCCCTTACAAGTTTTCACTTCCCTTCCTATAACAAAAGCCCCTGCTCGTTTGGCGAGGGGAGCATGGAAGCATGCAGAACTGAGGGGAAGCGAGGAACCGTAAACACCCGCCATGGGTCCTCCTTTAAAGTGATGAACAGCAATAAAAGCAGCACTGGTTGTCTGCTGAGAGACAAAAAGAGCATTTGACCACCTGGGTGCACATCATTTTCTCATGCCGTTTCTCAAGCATGACTATCAGGAGATGTCCCCTTTAACATTATATGTGGCTAACTCAACCCAATCCCCAAGTCACATATAGCTTCTTTCATTCAGTGTGGGACTGCACAGCTCGCTCTGTCATACCTGCTTCTCTGTGACACTTTCACATGTCACTTTTCCTGCTAGGTCACCACCAAACCACAGCTGCAATTCCATCAGCTGAGCTGAGAAGCCAAAATGACTTTTTGAGGTTTTCTGTTGGACTGGGAATAGACTGCATAACTCCCTGTGATCAGCACTGGGCCACTTACTTTCCCACACATGGCATATCCCTCAAATGAGCTATAAATTGTTATAACTAAATATAAAGTTAGAATTCCAGATTGTTTTTTTATTTTATTTTTAGATCAGTTCTTTCTGTCTCAGAATCACAAAAAGGAAAAAGCAAAATCACCTCTAAATGCCTTTTAGAGTTCATGTTGCTGATTTAAATTGCGGGACTCTGCAAATCAACGGCAAATCAAACATCAGACCCACATGTAACTCACCCCCGTATCCCCGAAATGGGCTTTTTGTCAATTACAATCAACGGCACTTTCACTGTTATCAGCTTTCTTTTTCCATGTGTTTCCTAAAATCACAGAATGTTATGTGCGCTGGATCTTCAATAGAAATCCATGCATTCGGAACAGTATTATTATTATTTTATTTATTTTTTTAGGTGTAAGGGTGTGTTTTGTATTAGTATGTCATGCATATTAGCCCCATAGTAAAGAATAACCAGCCAGGGCCACTGATCTCCTTTATGAACAAATTAAGTAATTTTATCTGGTTCCCACGGGTCCTTGAAATCCTTGAAAATTTGAGAAAAAAAATCAAGGCATTGAAAGTTTTGAAAATAGACATAAATAGACACGAGTCATTGAAAGTACTACCATGTATATATTTTGTGCAATAATAGAAATGCAAGTAATTTTGCTATTTTTCATTTTGCATTAGTAAACAGGCAATATCCTGTTGTCTGCATGTTTGTCTCCCGCAGTTGCGTCATTGTTTTACGCACCAGCCTGCGAGTTCTCATTTTATAAAAATGATCAGTGTTTTAACAGTAATCAACCGTAATTCATGTCTCATACTATGCCATGTTGGATCAGTGAATTTGAGAGAATTGAGCCTGGAAAGTCCTTTAATAGTCCTTGAATAATATGTTTGAGAAGATTTGGGAACCCTTTTTTTTTTGCTTTCTAGACAATTACTCAATCACAGGATGAAAAATGTATTTACATGTACTGCAATTCCTCTCTTGTATAGTCATAATGTGCTTATAGGACAATTCCTGTATCTACACACATGCATGCACATAGACATACAGCATGCATATTTTCTCTTTTTGTCAGTCGCCAGGCTATGGCATTTCTGTCAATAGAGCAGATGTCTTGCTGAATCTTGGATAAAATCCAAGAGGCATAATCCACAGTCTCAATTTCTGCAGCCGGCTCAGCTACAGTACATACGTACGTAGTATTGCAATCAGCAACAAAAGTTTTTAATTCAGAATTTTTAAAACCTCACATACCTCTTTGCAAACATAACCTCTCTCTATCTGGTAAAGTTAGTAGACCCGTGGCGTCCTGCTGGCTCAGCTTGCCCTGCGAAGTCTGCCTGGCGCATGGGTGACATGTCTGGCATGCCACTGCTGGCTCTTTTTGATAGCACGGAGAGTGTGTGACTGGCAGGCCATGTTTCTCATGTCTCCAGCCCCTGAAACAGCCATCACTCCGAGAGGATGTTTTCAATCCCTCGGCCCCGTACCCCTTGCAGCTCAGAGAGAAGGTCAAGTTTGGCCCATCAGTCACTGACCAAAGGGCGGGGCCTAGCAGCTGGTGGCCATCAACGGCCGTTAAAATGTTCAGTAGTCCCAGCCCTATCACATGTCTGACCTATTTGCAGTGTTTTAAAGTTACCTTATGTAAAGCCTAAATGTAATCTTAAGTATAAAGTAAGGAAAAAAAGATGTGCCACCTAAACTCAAACCTACTTCTCATGATACCTTTTGTACCAGTCTCAGTTTGATAAACTTTAAGAGAACTCAGTATAAGACATATTTAACATCATGCTTTCATGTAGATCTATAACACATTTGACCTCACATGAAGTATGCTTCACACACACACGGGTCATATGTTTGTGCACTGACACATTCAGCTGCACGTCACATGAGTTCAAAGCAGGAAACCCATGAGGCGGTCATTTGTGTGTTTACCCAAGTTTGGGTCAGTGTTTTCAGGTGCATATACACCTTTACATGCCCTTCTTTCACCACTCATAGACGCACACACACACACCATTTACACCCGAACCCATACCTATATTGACGCACACTTTCCCTGGTGTTGTTTTAGCAGGGGGAGAGCAGCAATGGTCTGGAACAGGCCTGTTTTTTAGTGCGGGTCAAACTTTGGCCAGGCCTAACAGGCAGCAGCCATCCGATCCCTCCCGAGGTGCCTCTGGTCTGGGACCCGTTTGAACCTCCACCTGCTGGGAGAACTTCACTTTAGATACATTGTTCAGGCCTCTCTGAACACTGCGGAGGGGAGGCGGGACATTATGTTAAAGTCAACACCGCAGGATCAGTCCGCTCTTTGTACTGGGCTTTGAGGGTGACCTCCATTCTTGGACCATGTAGAGTGAAGATGAAGTGCAGTAACTCATGTGGTCACACACATGGACCGAGCAGAACGTTTTTACCTTCTTTTTAAATTGTGGACTATGTTTGAGCTTTATTTCTTTAGTTGTAATCAGTCAATGGGATACAGTCAACATAATACATGCGACATAGTCAAGAGAGTTAGCAGGTTTATACCGAGGTACCTATCACTTAAATATCACTCGGTAACATGTAAATTCTTCAGTTTACTTTGAACATAACCCCCGTAGCATGATTTGAAACTTGTTGTAGAGTTAACGTCCATTCACTGCAGACAAGCTAACGTTACTGAAAGTCTGGTGCACTTTTTTAAGTCAGCAAAATGCTTTCACACATTCAGATATGGTGAAACACAGCTACAATACTTTTGACCCTAGTTTGATTCCATATTACGTTTATTCACAATTGTCTTACATCCATGGTATCAAATCCAAAATGCATCCACACAGTACTTCTCAAATGGTTTCATGTCATGATTTCGGCATGAACTGATGGCTTTCTCAGGTTTGCATTAGAAAAGAAAACAGCAATAGCTCTGCTACAAGGCCTGCTGTGCATATACACTCAGGAGTTTGAATTTGAAACAGATGATTACAGATTAGAATAGTTATCTCACGTTCAACTGTAATTTGAATTTCAAATAAAACGTGTCAACAAGGCCATTGCTTGTATTGTTGCAAATTTGCTTTATGGGCATGTTGGATTTACAGCATTTTTTTACATCAATGTGATGAACTTCTCAGGTATTTGATTCACTGCATAGGCTAAAACAAGCATTCTCATCTGGTTATTAAATCTATTAATAGTCTTTTCAACTGGATTTCCCCATAATTTACCTTATCACAATAGATAGTGCATATATTGATATCACAGTATCAAATTACATATACCTTGATATAACATTTTACCAATATATCTCCCACCCTTAGTAATACATGACAATAGACAAAACCCTGATAGTCCCTGATGTGATGGAATTGTAATGAAGCAATGAAATATGTTATTTTAGGTAATACAGTATCTTAATCTTGAAGCTGATTCATCTATGTGATCCACTTCTCATCTTTGAATTTATTATTTATTTTCATGCAGCAGCGTGCACTGTCCACTGTATAAATAGGTGCTACTCCTGGCTGCATGTTCAGGTTTTCTGTGTTGTTTTCTGCCCGTGCACTCTACTTGTCGGAAGAGGCAGGATGAGAAGTCATCCATCTCCAGCTAACAGCCACCAGTCTGGCCCCATGCTGGAGCCCCAGAGAGAGGAAGCGATCGCTCACAGCACAGGAGCACATTCCCCCTCAACACAGGGGGGACAAGGCCATTTAACCCATCAAGGCCCGGTCTACTTTTCTTTGCTATCACATGCAACACTCAGTATGTGCGTGTCTGCAGTATGTGTTTCTGTCATTGCATGCACACGTGTATGTGTGTATGTTAATGCATGCACAGTCATTAGCACCATGTTCCAGTCTCTCCTGTTTGTGTTGGTGGGCTCTTCACTACACCGCGCCTGCCGGTAAGTAGTTAAATAGCCATCCCGGGGTCAGACCACATGTACAGTAGCACAGTACATCTGTCACATCCTCCCACCTCTATTCCCCCTATCCTCCCCATCTCTCCTTGATCCTCAATATATAATTCTTAGAGCACCCAGCCCCTGTCTCTCTGTCCTACTGGCATGACAATAGCATCCCTGGACACACAGAGACTTGCAGTATAACCAGCCTGAGGAATTGACACTCCGAGTGTTTCTACACACTTTTTCTAATGGCATTGTGAGCCCCCCGCCACTGCTGGGATGGAAGGTGTTTAGCACCTCACTGTTTTTACTTTGACAGAGGAGGGACACTAGCACTCCCCTGGCTATATAGGCCTAGACCAGTTCCACTGTTATCATTTCCACTGTGGGCACGCTTCCTCCCACTGAATCACAGGTATTTATGTGGGTGGCAGTTTAGCTTGGCTAGCTGTGCTAGCTCTGTAAGCCAAGGCTCGGTTTGAGGTATACACTGTACATAAAGATGGATGATGCGTCTCCACTTCCTCCCACTGTACAAAAGTGAAGCCAAAATATCCCAGATACTGGCGCTGCCATCTTGTAATTTTGGAACCAGAGTCTGCACAGCAGTGATCTGGCTTTTATAGCATCAAATAACTGAATAACAAAGCCCAAATAATAAGTTGAAACCAAACTTATCAGAAAACGTAATTTTATTAAATTTGAACAAACATCAGCGTGATAACAAATTCCGAAATAACAGAAACCATCTTGGTTTGACCCATGTCCCATCCGCTAATATGAGGCATTTTCGGACCGGAGGAACTTTTTCATAGTTCTCAGAACTTAGTTCTAAGAACTTTTTTTCTTGTGTCCGCACCATAAGAACTACAATCATAGTTCTTAGAACACCGTTTTGAGGAACTTTTTTAGCTCCTATTTCAGAGTAGGTACTCTCCTAGCACAAGACAAACCATGAGAGACGTAAGTGCACAGCCAATGCAGCACCAGCAACTGCCATTTAAAAAAGAAAAAGTTAACTGTGTAAACAACAGACAGCACAAAACGCAAACAACAGCTCTTAACGGGAAAAAAAAAGTATGAACACATGGACAAATGGACCGACTATGAAATCCAGGCTTTACTGAACATATATGCGATGGGGGAAATACAATGCCATTTTGACTCGTCAAAGCGAAAAGCCAGTCGGTTCAACTGCTACGTCACTTCAGTGTTCCGGTGCAGCCCGTTATGGAAACCCTAGATTTGAGAAAGCCTGCAAGAACTCTCTCGAGACTAGGGATGGGCATCGTTTCAATTTTATCGATTCCGATTCCGATTCCGCAAATCGATTCCGGTTCTTATCGATTCTCGATTCCGATTCCAGAGAAATTGTACACTCACATTATTCTGCTCCACC
>JAOVVB010000046.1:7111949-7126339 GCA_028570985.1 Heterobranchus longifilis
TATACTGTTTACATTTAGAATGACTAATGCAAACTATACAGATATATTGCATATTGTAATGTACATATTATGCAAAATATAAATAGAATTCTTGTTATTAAGTATTGCAACATTATTGTCTACAGTATTATAAATATTATGTACAGTATATCATGCAGCGATGTATAATTGACCCATTCCTGGAAAGACTTAGGATCCACAGTGTAATGCACAACACAACATCACAATGTATGTAATGCATTTTTAAATGTTACACATGCAACTATAACTGTTTATGCAGACTTTGGCAGAATTCTTTTAGGCTATTTAGGAAATATAATTTGACAGCGGGTGACTTGCTGTTATTTGAAAATAATTAACAATGTAAAACAGAATATTATTATCATGAGGTTTATATATTTTTTTTTGTTATAGCCCATCCTGAAGTGTTTTATTCCTCATATGTCATGTCATACTGAGTGACTCTTCTCTAAAAAGCTGTTGAAGGCTTTCCTATGGCCTTAACTACTGACAGTTACAAAGGACTGACGCTGGAGACTCCTTCCAGAAATGATAACTTGAGTAAAAACTCCCTGTATTTCTTTATATAAGCCGCTGCTACACTAATGCACGCATCCCAGTGTTTCACTAGTGCTTGGACACCATCAAGGTAGAAAGTTTTCGGAGAAAGCCAGAGCCATGATCGGACTGTCTGCTTCACAAATGACTGCAGTGGGTTCTGAGCCACCTCAACCTGGATTGCCATACTAAACCATGCTAGATACCATACTGTGCGTGAAGCCTTCTGTAAATATTCATCAGTTTTACATTCATTCAACAGACATTTCATCACAAGACCCGGTTTGACTTGAACACCCCTCCTAAAACTGGATTCATTAAAAGTGTCACAAGATGTTCCTTCTTGCCACAAACCCATATTAAATCAACTATAGTACATAGAAAAAAAACATGACAAGGATCGGCAGTTATTTGAGCTCGTCTGCATGTTTAAAGGTTGGTGGTATATTTTGTGGCATGGCTGCTGTTTACTGAGTACTAAATAATGACATGGCTTGGTGTATTTATGGGCTTGCTGTAAACCCAGAGTCATGGATAGCCCATGGAGACATGGCCATGGCACGTTTTGAAAGAATAAGAAATCTTCAGCTAGAGGACCACCATTCGCACCGGCTCCCTGTCCTCTCATTGTAGAGGGCTAATCAAAGATAAGATGTTCTTAACACCAAAATCAAAGGTTGATGTATAAAAAATATTTAAGAAAGAAGTCTCTAGCGTCTCCACTTTATGTCAGGTGTCGAAGGTAAACCTGTAACATTACAAACATTTGAACATCCAGACAAAAAAGTTTCTGTTTAACATACAAACCTGTATTATATTCTTACGTTACCTTTAAAAGAAAAACAGAAGCTGTTGAAGGAATGACCATTTACAGCTGCTATAACATAAGTGAGTATATGTACTGTCTTATTTTGAAATGGTTTTAAAACATTTTATTTTATTTTACAGTTTATTTTACTATAATATCACTTCCTGGCCTTGTTTGGTCTTCACAAACATGATGTTCAAGATGTTCTCCTTACATAATTTGATTGACATTGGCTCTTTCTAAAGTGCAAGCAGGAAGTTAAAAGTCCTCGTAGTGCAATAAAATTAATAAAACATATACATTTACAGTATTTTTTTTTCAATAAAACGAAAAATAAAAAGCATTAAAACTTAGAAACCAGAAAAGGATGATGATTTCAAGTGCTTCAAGTGCCTGTTCAAATAATAACACGATGCAAACAAAAGAGTAAATGATTGCAAGGTGAGCAGGGGAAAGTAGCATTATCTGAGATATTGTCTGACGAAATATTTAACAATTTGTGTAAGAAATTAATGCACTGCTTGCTTGGAATGAAGCAAGAAAGATCCACTGAAGAGCGAGGAGCACTGAAGCAGTGAGATCTTGTGTCATGAGCGGAGCATGCCAAGACCCCTGAAGTTGAACAGTTGGTGTTGTTCGGAACCAAAGTGTGTAAATAATGTAGAAATCTGAAATACCAGGACATGATTTTTTTTTTCTGAATCATGGATGCTGATATCAGGCGTCTGACTAATACTGTTTATGTTTGTTTACTCAGACTGATAAAAAAGTCTGATATCAACTAGTGTATCCTTCTAAAGTTGACATAAAATGTTATGATCTGCTTGTAAAGATTAATGATGCAAAACTGGGACTAGAGCATCTTCACACAGCACAAACATCCTGATGGAACAAAAACAAAAAAAAAGTCTATAAATGACACTAGGTAAGTGCAAATAACAATTATTACTCTCTGTTGTTTTGACACTATTTATTATTCACAGTGATTTTTTTTGTTTATGTACAGGTGTACAGAATAATTAACACATTTTATTTAAGATTGTTACCTACATGCACTATATCCATTATTATTATCATTATCATTATCATTATCATTATTATTATTATAGTTTCCATGTAATTAAAAGTTTAAGTCCTGTGTAGTGGCATGTCCTAACCTAAAGATTCTGTAGTTTGGATTGTAGAGGTCGAGCTTTGCTGGTCTATAATTAACCGGTGCTGGCTGCTGATGTCATGAGCCCAGCGTGGAAGTGAAGGACAGTTCTGCCAAGACACCTGTTGTTTTGAGGAGAGGCATCTGATATCATTACCGACCCAGTCGGATCACTACGGTCCCCCGCCGTGGTGCGAACTTGTCCCAAACCCAAATCCCCGTCCATGTGCTGCTACGCAAGCAATGCCAAGGGAACATGCCAGTATTCCTTATGCACTTATTTACTATAGAGAATATCAGTTACAAATCAGTTTTTGTAATTGGTTATTTTGGAAAATATATCAAATGACCACGATTACAGGTACAGAACAAGAAACATGTTATTACAAGATATTATGGCATGTATTGTATCGGTTTTTATGACTTTTCTATTCCTGGAAAACTCCAGCACTTAGCAATTTACCTGTTGACAGATAAGATGCAATTTCTGTAATTATCAAGCACATCATGAGCTGAATCAGGTGTGATGGAACAGTGAAGACAGGAACGTGAAGCACTGCTGTGTCCTACGGTATCTTTCAGTGTGAGGAATGTCAAGGATTATTCTTGGTATCAAACACCTGGAGCGCTTCAAGGTTACGTCTAATAACCTGAAAAGATAAATATAATGCTATCTCATAGGTTGTGATGACCTCCAACACTTGCTCAATTGAAAAAACATTTCCAACCTTTGGGATATCTTGAAAGAAAATTATCTGGAGAAACCTGTTAGTTACTGTATAGTTGTAGTGAACACGTCTAATTTAATGAACTTTTTTTGAGCAAACCATTCAGTGTGTTTTTTTTTAATACCAATTAGAATGTGTTGACCATCAGCATAGCCCAGACTATAAAAAAATGTCACTGTGCTAGAATGAATAATTGGTATTCATCGGTACTAGGCAAATAGAAAATAAAACTTTTATTTAAATCTCTGGCTCAGGGTCACAGTTTCCTTCTTGCACAAAATTCCACATCCACTAGTTTTTGTTTAAGTGTTGGGCAGTGGTTAAGGCATTGGACTACGGTTCGGACGATCCCAGGTTCAAACCCCACAACCATCAAGTTGCCACTGTTGGGCCCTTGAGCAAGGCCCTTAACCCTCAACTGCTCAGATGTGTAATGAGATGAAAAATGTAAGTCGCTCTGGATAAGAGCGTCTGCCAAATGCCTAAATGTAAATGTAAAATGTAAATGTTTAGATTGTCATGTAAGGTCTCAAGATGCTCAAATAGTCATGAAAATCAGCACCCAGGTTGGGATCTCCTGCCATTTGGATGCCTGAGCAGCTGGGCCCTGAGTGTGACATGGGGTCTTCACACAAGATTTTTCTGCATAGCTCATACACACTTGTATGTATACATGCGAAACCAGATACACATGTCGATCTCGTTGAGCTGAACAGTTTTTGCTGTGCATGTCATAGTCTCCAATCAACAGGTAGTTATTTTATTATTACCTATTATATACATATTATATACCTATTATTTTAGGTTGTTTGCAAAACACACCCAATGGATTTTGATATACTCCTCCTATGGATTTTTTATGATTGCCACCCAACTGGCCCAGTATAATCTAAAGACATAGCATATGCCAAATTGCGAAGGGATTTTTGATATCTCAAACGGTTCAGGGATGGCAATACCTTAAACTTATGCCAAAAATTGCTTATAACTTCCTGAATGACATCATATTGAATGACATCATAGCGTGAAGATTTTTTCCAGCATCCGGGGCTTTATAGAGGTAAATGTACAACAAAAAAAAGTACACAGGCTGTGTAATGCTCCCAGGCAGTGATGGCACAGGTGCTTGGGCCCGATCATCATTGCTTTGCAACTATATTCATTATTATTGTTGATATTTGCCTGTGTATTTTTGTATTTGTGATGCTGCCTAGCCCCCATATTGCTCTTGAGAAATCACCTGAACTTTTGTCTGGTTTTGGATTACAATAGGTTTCTGAGAACTGTTTTGGACTTTCCCTACTTTTGTCAAAACCTTTAACCTGCGCTTGCATCTATCTCAACACTACACTAACCTGTACTGTAAATAAAAAGACATACTTCCTCAGGGCCAAGTTTAAGGATCCTGGGATTCTAATACTATACTTCCTGGAACTTAAATCTAATGTGGACTACACAGGAATTCGGCCTAATACAGTACAGCCGAGACCATTATTAGCACTATATTGAGCACTGTGGAAAGGAAATATGATCTCGGTAAAGAAAAGAAAAAATTACAAGCTTGTTTTAACAGCACGAAACTTTTCATGCCAGACAGTGCACCAGTACCATCCATCTTGTTTCTATATTACACATTTTTACATTACCATTAAAAGAGTTGAAATGGCTGTAATTTAAAAAAAGCTAAATAAGTAGGCAAAATATTTAC
Organism: Heterobranchus longifilis; assembly: GCA_028570985.1. NCBI lineage: Eukaryota > Metazoa > Chordata > Actinopteri > Siluriformes > Clariidae > Heterobranchus > Heterobranchus longifilis. The sequence goes on from JAOVVB010000046.1 coordinate 7,116,905, forward strand.
AAACATTGCAAATAAAAAGAGAGAAAGCATGCATCCCCTGCAATTGCAGTACAAGCCAGGATGTGTGGAAGCAAGTGTAAAAGAACCGGCAATGAAGCTGGTACTGCTGAGAAACATTAAGCAATAATGATAGAGACATGGATAGAGATAGAGAATGGAGCGAGGTGTAAAGATGGCAAACATTGTTTGTTCTTTTAACATGAATCATTTCATTCAATCATTGAAATGCACTTCAGGAAGCCTGGAGAACTATTCCTCAAGACTACATTAAAACACAAGAATGTCTGGCAAAATATGAAGAAATGAGGGATTGCTTATGCCATTTGCCTAGCACTGACTCAAAACTTATACTGGTAATATAAAAAAAATATATTTGAATTTCTTATATTTCTTATTGTACATAATAATAAATGATAATATAAGCATTTTAAAATAATGTTATAAAACATTCTTTTGTGGGAAATATTTAAACAGTTGGGTGAGTGAATGAATGAAACAATTAAGTAACAAGTTAATTAGTTTAACATTTTTGTTTTTATTTTTGTTTTAATCTTTCTTTGGGTCACTTCAAAGCAATTACCAAAATAAGGTTTTTCAGTACCTTATTCTTTAAATTAAATGTATATTTTTTAATTATTATTTTTAATTAATTCTAACTTTTATTATGTTTTTATATTTATATTAGTATGCCTGATATTATTCCCAATTTAAAGTCCTAAGAATAGTTGCTTAGATTATTTATATTTTTTTAAGTTTAGTTAAAATACAATTTTTTTGGTTTATTTTGATTAAACTTAAAATTTATAAAATTTGTTGTGTCTTTCATTAATTAAACACATTTTTACCAATTATCTATGAAAATCCACCTTGCTTTTTCTTACACATTTATTTATTTATTTACTTATTTATTTATTTATTTAAAATAATGTGAAATTTCCATATCAGAAGTGTGAGTTGCTGAAGTTATTATGTGTGCATCTCTAATCTGTCCTGAGGGATGGCGCTCTAATGAGGGGAGAAGTGTGTTGTCTTCTTTGTGGCTAAATCACTCTGACGATTACATCTGCTGCCATGAGGCCGTGGCGTGTGTCTCATCGAGACCCCCCACTCCCAGTCACACACACGCCTCTCACTGGCTCAATCTGCCGTAGCAGGCCCACATCAAATATTCCTGATTAATACCTCACACTTAGCATAAACAGACTTCATTAACATCTTCAAAAACTTTTCATCTTAGTGTTTCTACAGTGCTCATAATATAAAATCAAGGGACAAATTAAAGGAATGCTGTTGATGGGGGTGGTGTGTACTAGCAGGAAAGGACAATAAAAAGTACTTTAGACAGATCACCTTTATTCTGGTGGGTGTGGTCTCATCCAGGGTGACTCTACATCTGGATGGTTCGATAAAAATAATGTAAATGAAATGTTATGACCTTCACTTTCACTTTATTGCTACCTGAACATAGATATAGGAGATTTTGGAGTGATGTAAAAAACAATGCTTTCCATGACCACCATCACAGCACAAACTGAGAGAAGATCTTTTTGGAAGGATAGTGTCCATTACCAGCAGCTTAAAAAAAACCTTGGCAAACCAGTGCTCGATGAAGCTGGTACTGCTAAGAAGCGCCAAGCATTAACAATGGAGACAAAAGTGAAAATAACTGAGAGAATGGAGCGAGGTGAAAAGATTGCTGACATTGCTCATTCTTTCAACAATTTGCACGATTCTAAAGGACAAGATCGTGGAACATGTTAGTTTTATACTGTGTATAGCTAATTGTGTTAGTATCCTAGTACCTAGACAATGTTTGTTGGACTTATGAACAATTTAACTTATGAACAAGCTCTCGGAACGGAACTCATTCGTATGTAGGGGACTTACTGTACTTTGTCAGTTACCATATTAAGATTTAATCACACAGGTACCTTAAGCACATAGAAATTTTAGATTTTCAATTACTCAAGGATGCAATGTGTCAACATGCTTCTTTAAATTTGACATACTGTTTGCAAAGGTCTTCTTTGTCAGCAGAGAAGCTTACATGTCACATTTTTTTTCTATAGTTTGTAATTAGTTTAAAGAACACTGTCTACATGGATCGTTCATATGAACACTAACTTTCTTTTTGTATTTAGTAATCACTAAATACTAAAAGTAGGTGAAAACAGAAAGGAACAAAAACCATAACAACTTACTATAGAGTAGACAATAATATATAGGAAGAGCGCCAAAATACAGGTACAAACAAAAGTACCAACATAAAAAGTAAGCCACATTTGTGTTACTAATTACTAAAAAGTTTATATATTAATATTACTGCATCACTATATTGAAAAGTAATGTTATACTACTAGTTTTATTAATAGTTGCTAACAGAATAATATATTATAACAATGCATTGCTTTTGTAGCACATTGCTCTAATAACTGCTGCAAAAATAACAATTTATTTAGAAATATAACCTTGGTAGGAAAACAAAAGTTACACTCTGAGATTTTCTGTGACTTTGTTTATAGTGCAGAATGTTGTGGCCTGTTCATGTGTGAAAATGACTCCTCATGCTTTTACAGTTTGAGTTCTTGAATACAATCAGAGATAAAACTTCATAATACTAATACCCTGGTCATTCAGTACATTCAGGTCGTCAACTGACTTAATTTTATTGCCACATAATGTTGCTGCACCTAGACCTGAGCAACTGGAGCAACAGCAGATCATAACACATTGTACAGTGGCCAGTATGCATGATAGGTGCATCACTTCATGCGCTTTCCTTCTTACCCTGACACGCCCTTAGCTCAGGAGTAGGCTCAATCTGGACTTATCACACCACATGACCTTCTTCTATTTCTCCAAACACCGATCTTTATGCTCTCTAGCAAACTGAAGCTTTTTTTTCTTATTAGTCTTACTGACAAGTGGTTTACTTATGGACCCACATTTGTAGGTCTAAAAACATGTGGGTTTTCTTCTGGGCTCCAGTTGGTAAATTGACTAGGATAAATTGCTTTTAGACATTTGTGTGTGTGCATGTGTGCATGCACGCTCCTAGGATAAAGTCCAAATTCAAGGCAACCACACCAGTATAAAACCCATATGAATAAAGGAATATTTAATCTTATAATGTGGTAGAAAAATATTTTTCCATGACGTTTCTGGTTAATTTTGAGGTTGGAATTACGAAATTCTTCCAGCAAGCATTGTTGTGGAAAAAAACATCTAATTTAACATTGACATATTCACTTTTTTTGTAATCAACCACAATAATGTCCCTTTATGAACAAAGTAAATAAACACAGCACAGGCTACTGCGCTGTAAATGTGTAGGCAGCCTTTACAGCAATTGAATGTAGCAGTTAAAGACATTAACGCAAATGGCAAAACACACTTCCCATGGCTTACAAGACAATGATCCACCAATCTGTGTAATATACATGACTAAAATTGCTATAGAAGTAGGAAGTTTTTTAGTGATGAGAAGATCCTGGAAAATACAACCACCATATTCGATGAGATGATGAGGGGAAGTGGCCAGAGAGTTCAAAACCACTATTGTCTAGAGTTCCACGCGGCTTTGAGTGAAAATGTGTAGTCTGATGGTAAAATGTGGAACTCCTGTGCAAGATGTTTGCAAAAGATCAGCAAAATTAATAACTCAATTGAGACCGATTAAGAGTTTGAGTGATGTTACTGAGGTTGAAGAAGCATCAGAGGTAGAAATCACACAGTATGATGACATTTGTTTCTAGTGTTTCACTGTGTTTCTGGGGACATGGTGGTGGAAAGGAAAAGAAAAGAAAAAAGAAAAGAAAAGAAAAGAAAAGAAAAGAAAAGAAAAGAAAAGAAAAGAAAAAAATGATTTAGTACATGGCCACTTTGAGTTTAAACACAGATGCTGATACATATATGGATATTTGGAGCACTATTTAGATATAGATAGTAAAATTGTCTGATATTCCTCATGCAGTAAGTGTTCTCAGAATGCATCTCGGAATAAAGGTGTTTGCTGTAACAAACATCCATGGCTGGTAAATAATGTATATCACAAGCAACATCTAGAAGTTAGAATGTCTACCCACACATATTCAGACACACATCTGGACTTCATTGTGTTGACCAGTGGCCCCAGTTGGATCATGGGTGAAAGCCAAGGCTGCGTGCACCATAGTGCGAGCGTTCCATCACTCTGGCCCCGGCTTGACAAGGGCTTCAGCAGTTGCATGCTGGGAAGGGGATTCAGTATCAACCAAATGGAATATTCACCCGCATCACCTGTCCAAGTGTATTTTTCTGACCGGAGCAATCATGCGCATGCACACAAACTCTCTCTCTCTCTCTCTCTCTCACACACACACACACACACACACGCACACTCATAGTCACCTCACAGCAGGTCAGACATGTGACAGGTAAGGGCAAAACTCAAACGTCAGCTTTTAGAAAAAGAAATTCGGATTTCTTTGGCAGACTCTATGTTCAAGCCAAATCAAGTATAATTGAGGCCCATGCGTGTAAATGCTGCACGCAGACACTCTCGTCGCTCTCCTCTTTTGTTCCTTGGTATCTGTTGCACTCTGAAAGGTCACATCTTTTTCCTCATCATTTACCTCTAATGCAGCAGGATGTGGCACGGTCAGATGTCACGCGGTCAGGCTGGATGGCCAGGTAGACACGCGGACGCTAATAAGGATCATGCATTAGTGTCATCTCTAATGAGCCATTTGCTCTGGGCACAGAAAGGCCAACCCAGGAGATTTACTACGTCCCCAAAGGTCCCTGCTAATGGCTGCCTGGGAACTGACAGCCACAGAGCTATTGTTTCGTAGCGCTGGGAGCTCTTCTCTCTTCATTTAAAGAGTTCAGACCGGATTGTACAATAGATATCTACTCTCACCATATTTATTTATTTATTTACTTATTTATCATTTGCTGCACATTTTTTTTTTTGTCAGCATTTACGAATAGAATGGGCACAAGTCATTGTGAAAGCCGATCACTTCAAAGAATGGTCGCAGGTCAAGTATTGATTTGTATACCTCGCATACGTCCCTGGGGCGACCGCTGGGTTTATTATGGCCTTGTAATAAAGTCATCATGGACCTGACCTTGACAGGCATGATGGCTGTTACAGAAAAACGATGAAGGCTTAATAATGGAATATCAATACGTATATGGTGTATGAACATTCATTGTGTTGCTCTCTTGTTAGAGGTGTTTGCCTAATCGTCTAACTGCCACACACATGCGTCTCTTTTTTTTTAATATAAAGTAAATGACCCTCTGTAAATTAAGGAAAAGAAACCATAATAAAACACACATGCAAACACAAACACAGTGCTCAAATAGTTATATTGGAGTAACCTTTGTCCAAGCACCGATATTTCACACAGCTCCCCCTGCTTGCTTGCTGCTTGTTAGCTATATGCATCCTCCATCAGGCAGCTTCTTTTAGTCGGTGGATAAGCATCAGTCACACAGCGAAATAGGACAAAAAGATCAATCTAAATGTAACCTTTTCACTGTGTGTATATATAATAAAGGTATGGGTGAAGGGTTGTCATTGAGGCTAATGCTCAGGACAAACTGTTACTCAGTGCTGCTGTCTGCTGCTGACATTCAGATTTTTTTTTTTTTCCATAAGCTCCATTTTCAGTATTTGAAAACCTGTGCCACTTATAATGTATTATTAACTTGAAAGAAACATTAGGCAAAAAAATGCAACAAATTAAATAATTCACATAACGTAAAGGATAGTGTTGAAAAAAAAGTTAAAACAGGATTTTTTTGGAATTTAAGTATCTATCTATGGGACAAATTTGTTTTTTAACATGTCTGTAATGTTATGTACAAAACTATCCACTATTTCCAAACATAACTTTAAATAAATAAAATAAATAACTTTACCAAAGAACATTTGCATGCCTGTAACAAAAGCGAAATATTAAATAACAGAACTGTTGAAAAAAAAAAATTTTTTTTTTATCAGATTCATATTTTCCAGCATGCTGATTATCTAACACTACTGATTATTTTTAAGCTAAGAGTTTTCACACCAAATGTTTATTTTATTAGTTTTTAGTGCTCTTTATATAAGTCCCTTTTATGTAGAAATGCTTTTAAAGGCATCTTTGCTTATGGTATTTTTTTTTTTTATATGTGACTTTAGGTTTTACTTAGCATGCTGGAGAATATAAGTTCTTCCTCTACACACACACACACACACACACACACACACACACACACACACACACATATATATATATATATAACCGTTATGAAGGCTTTACAGAGTATAAGTAGCAGATACATCTCAATATCAACTGTTCAAAGTATATTATTTATTTATTTAAGAAATAAAAAGACCATTCAATTAGAGGGTGTGTCCAAACTTTTGACTGGTAGTATCATATAATTTGAGCCACAAGAGCTAGAACAGGTTTTACCCTGATTGTCTGTCCTGTTACAACAATCACATGTCCAAAATAAGGTTGGGACCGGCCAGGGTCGTATTGCCCATAGGGTTAAGTGTCTTGCCCAAGGACACAACAGTAGTGACCCAGCAGTGGCAGGGGTTGAACCCCTCACCCTCCAATCAGTACTCCAGAGCCCCAAACTGCCTGAGCCACCACTGCCCTTCCTTATGAATACAATCAAGTGATGTTAACTATATACTTATTTAATGATAGTTTAATTATTGCTATTCATTGTGACACAAAACATGTATGCTGCATCAGCTCATCTTTCAAGCTGAGCTGAAAACACCTACGCAGCTGTCAGTCATCCTGGGCTCATGTGATGCTTTTTTTATATGAACAAAATGACTTATCCTTCTTTTTGTGTTGTTAAATGGACTGTGTGTGTGTGTGTGTGTGTTTGTTTGTTTTATATCACTGCAATACCCTCAAATTCCCTTACTGTATCAAGCGTCTCACTGCACCGGAGGTGTCTATTAATGTCATGGCAGCTTCTACATTTATAAAATTCCACAAAATACTGGGAAACTTTTAAGCAAAACATAGACTTACATAGCTACAATCAGTGCGTATTATAGGTGTAAAAAATTTTTTCATGAATAAGAGACAACAAATAATTTGTCACTCACTATGTCTTATTCGACTCCAAAAGGATAATTTTTTTTTCTTTTGTGGTTTCACATACAGCAGCAATAGTCATCAGTAAAGATAAACAAAATGGTATCAAGTTAAGGATTTTTTTTTTTAAATCTAGCACAGGGTTTAGATTGGCGGCACGGTGGTGTAGTGGTTAGCACTGTCATCTTACACCTCCAGGGTCCAGGTTTGATTCCCAGCTGTGTGCATGGAGTTTGCATGTTCTCCACTTGCTTGGTGGGTTTCCTCTGGGTACTCCGGTTTCCTCCCACAGTCCAAAGACCTGCAAATTAGGCTAACTGTTTAGGGTGCACCCCGCCTCATGCCCTAAGTCTCCTGGGATAGGCTTCAGGCCCCCAATGACCCTGAATAGAGAATAAAGCGGTGTAGATGATGAGTGAGTGAGAAATAAATTAAAGTATTGGTAGTAATATTTATGACTATGTTTGTCTGGTGGCCACAGTATTTTTATTTTATTTTAGATTTTTTTAATGTCTCTCACTGTGCAGTATTATCTTGTTTGTAGGCTGCTTCCCCAAACAGAAAACACCTTCTCATGTTTCTGTCTTGCTTCATATTTTCCTCTAGATGACATTGCGAGGAGTTGTAAGGAGGCATTGGTGTACAGTTTAGAAGGTCCCAGGTTCAAACCCCATGACCACCAAGTTACCACTGTTTACCTTAACTGCTCAGATGTATAATGTGATTTACTTAATGTTTTAGAAGCTGGGTGAAGCAAAATTCGGAGTAGTGTTATAAATCTATTAGCAACTGCCCTTAACTTAATAAAGCACTCTAGCTCACATAATATCTCTAGTTATACAAGTTAGGAGAGTAGGCGTACACCCTGGTCAACTCACCACCAGGGCGTAATATCTGACTGAATTGTGCTTGCATGAGCCTACTGTAGTTTCTGCACTATGAGTCACACTGTTTTTAAGTTTTTAACCTGGCTGGCTGTGCGTGTGTTCCCATCGATGGATTGGCAGCCTGTCCAGGGTGTACTCCTTCTTGTGCCCAAAGTGCTTTAGCTTCATAGAAGTAGCCTGCCAAAGCAAATGCAAAATTAAAGCAAATATACAGTATCTACTGACGGACATCTAGCTATAAATCTACATGCAAAAGGTGTCGTTGCTATACTGTAGATAGCATATTGTGTGATGGAAAACAATATAGTTTGTCCAAGATGCGTTATTGTGATATCATATTGTGTAACGTCAACAGCAGGCACAGGACCCAAACAGATTTCACCACCTGAGCGCATTTGGTACTTCCATCGGACCTTTCCATACGCGTACTATTAATGTTGCATAGCGTCCTGCATGTTGTGTAAGGCCCTCCAAAATAAACCAGCATCATTAATTAACATTAATTTGACAGATTGTTCAGGACAAGTTTAATTCAAAAGTAATTGTCTAATTGGGAAAGTGCAAATATGACTACTTAGCACGTTTATTCCTATTAAGAAGTGAACTCTATAACAACAACGTCATGATTGTAGCAAGGCCAGTATCCCGCTTTTAATATATTTTATTTTCTCACTCTTTCTAGCTCATGCACAATCTGTATTTACACTCACTAAACTGTACTCTTTCTTTCTATTGTTTAAAGAAGTGTGGTCAGTACCTCAGCTCTTTGATGATTTTGTTAAATTAGTGAACATCTTGATGGTGTTTTACAACAAGGAGTTTACAACAAGGTTAATTTAAAACAGACAATCTGAACAGTGATCCGTTGCACCCCTGCTAAAACACCACACTCACTCTTCACAAGGCTATATCTTCTCTCTCTCTCTCTCTCTCTCTCTGTGCGCATGCGCGATGCGACAGAGATGTCAGTGTGGCTGTTGAGCGCGAGAGCGATTGATATCTTGACAAATTTCTTTTCATTTCACTTCATGATTTACTATATCTTTTGGCTACCTATATTTACTTTTATAGTAGCTATTTGCGAGTGGCTATGTGCGTGTGTGTGAAGTGAATGTGTTTCGGCACGCAAAGAGGCGATGACCGGTGGTGTGTGTTTTCCTAAGGATTATTTATTTTATTTTTTTCCACCCTTTTGGACTTTTCGGGGGTCTTAACATGCTCAAAAACTCATGAAAGTTGGCAGACAGGTTGGAATCTGCTGCCATTAGGATGCCTGAGAGTCGCGTGGCCCGGGGCCCCCAGGGGCCCCCACACAAGATTTTGCTGGAGCTCATACACACTTTCACATACTGTACACGAAACTCTGTACACATTTAGAGCTCATTGAGCCAAACAACTTTCGCACTACATGTCATAGGCTCAACTCAACAGAAGGCCGGTTATTTTGGGTC
>JAOVVB010000046.1:7128218-7139877 GCA_028570985.1 Heterobranchus longifilis
AATGAAAAATTATTTTATTAGTTTATTAAAAAAGTTGCTGATATAGACTGTAAATACTGCTTATCCATCACTTTATGCATTTATGTCTGTCTATAATAATATATTTATGGCTCAGCTTGAAATATGTCCATCATACACACAAAAAAAGTGTAAAAGAATTACATGGCATCTATCTTACCTTCCTTACTCATCTATTGGAGGCATGGAAAAAGTGGAGGGACATACTGATGTATAATGATGTCACCATTTGCAAAAATTCCCTATAATTTTATTAAAAGTCTTTTTTTAGTTGATGTTATTGATAACAAGTTGAATATTCATGCACGTTCACAGATCCTGGCATTTATTAATGAGGGGAAATGCATAGGAATATTCTTATGCAATTTGTAGCAGTTTCTTTGGTTAAAAAAAAAAGTGTCACACTTACAAAACAATTTATTATCCTACATAATAAATTATAGGATCAGATCATTATAGCCAGATCATCATTTATGTCTTAGCACCTACTGTTCATATCATTCACTGCAATCTGTTGTGTTCAGTGCTAACATCAGTGCTAAGTGCATTGTTCTGTTCTTCAGGAAAGATTCAGTAGTCAATGCATTCAATATCTATTATTCTCAATATATATACATCTGGCTTTGCTCTGGGCTAATGGTGCTTTATTGTGGACACTCGAGTTTCAATGCTGTCTCTTTTGTATTTCGTTAGAGACACGAGAGAAGAAGTGAAAGTTATGGTTGGTATGGCTGGGGTGAGGGAGCTTGTTGTGAGTGTTCTGAAATCGATCTAAATGCCATTCTCGTTCGTTCAAATTCGTTCAATCATATTTGTCATGAGGTTTAGCTTGAGCCTGGAAGACTCAGACCTCTCAGTGCTCTTTTTAATTCATTAGTGAGAAAGATACACATGGCTGTCACTACAGGGCATATGAGACTTACACAAGCATTAAAATAACTGTCAAAACCTTCTTACTGTAAATCTGTTCATTTTTAAATGTTGGATAAGTGATTTTATTTAATTTTAATGATTGGAAATTGAGATCCTGTTGGAGAAATAAGCCCACAGTAATAGTTTGGTGCTTTATGCTCAGTGGATGAATTACATTTTTATTTGTTTATTTATTTATTTATTTATTTATTTATTTATTTTCATAATAGATTGTTTTAGAACGGGTTTGCTGAAATAATTTTGAGCTATAAAACATGCACTGCACCAGAGGTCATTTAAGGTCCGCACGTTTTTTTCTTTTTCTTTTTTAAGGATTAGCAGCTGTTTCTAAAGGAATTGACCAAAACCACTTTTCTGTCATGGAACACATAACCACTGCATGATGTACATTTAGATATAGATGTAGAGGAGTACAGCTGTGTTTTAGTGGAAACATTGAAATGCATTTTAGGCACAAATCAACTGAAATGTTTTTACAATCACCAGGAACATTACAATAACACAAAAAGTGTAACATTAACAACAGAATTACAAGAACTGTCACGATTAGCATTTAGCACACTCTATGTTAATAACCTTCTCTTTATATTCCTGTGGGTGTTGTATTATAATTAGATGGTACGTGCATTGTATGTGTGTGCTCTAATGCCATGTTACAGTATTGTTGAATTTACAGAAAACCTCATGGTTGTCAGGGATAAAGAAAATCTCCATGGGAAGGAGCTAGAAAAAATTCTGAGCTGAATCTGAAATAGCTAAAATGCTACTAATAGTTTGTAATATTTTATATATATATATATATAATTAAAATATTAGACAGATTGATTTTGTACAAATGCTAATAATATAATAAATAATATATATATAATATTATATAATAAATAATAATAATAATAATAATAATAATAATAATAATAATAATTGTAGTGGTTGTAGTTGTTTGTTTGTTTACTTTATATACAAGATTTTTCCATGCTTCTGGGGGAAAGTTCTGAACTGGAGAGAACTGCTATAAATATTTTTTTCAAAATAAATATTTCCTCATCCTTAAAAAAAAATACATGCATAACATTTCATGTGCATCATATTTGGGATTGTGCATAACTGTTTGCATTTTGTAAACATATATGTATTACGTTTTTATTATGTAGTCAAAAACACTGACTAAGTGCAAAATATTATGCAAGACTAATAGCTTTAAAAAAATACAAATAAATAGCAGCATAATTATAAGGCATACTATTTGTTTTGTGTTTAAAGCAATATTCCGTGTAACTATTTTAGATTGATTGGAGGTCTGTGCATTAGGACACCCATAGCGTAAGGTCCATTGTAATATATTAAATTACTTTATTGAAGAGCTGCATGACGTTGTATCTCAATAGCACATAATCACTTCAGCTAGAGAAGCGAAAAAGCATCAGATGTTTTTGTCCCTCTTTCATTTTTTCGGGGTAATGAATCAACAATGTTTCTCTTTATATGATTTTGACTCCCCATGTCATATGAGACTACGCATAAATCGACTGATTTTTTAGGGGGAAACTGATGTATTTCTAATTTATCATCTTCTGCCACAGGCGTTCCTTTTCCCATACCGGGAGAATTTCAAAAGCCGGACACAAAGAGGACTATGGGAACTTTGCCCGCTCAGTCAATCAGACAGACACCCCATAGTGACCAAACACACAGATGTTGTTTTCTTTGAAGGGTTCAAACAAGTCTCCTTTTTTCAGCGTGTGATAACCATGTAAATAAATTTACTCTTTATTTTTTTTGTTCGGTTTGCTTTTTATGGCATATTAGAGATGATATTTTTTGGTGTCTCACAACAATCAGTGAAAGAGTAAGCTGAAACTTCAAAAGGTGTGGAGGAGAAGTGAGAGATGGAGCTGGGGCTGGAGATGGGGGTTGTGCTCTGTCTGAGTACGAGACATGGCTCAACTGGTCAGATGAATGAAGCTGCAGGGGGACGAGAGAGTTAAAACTGTGGAGCAGCTTCAGTATGAAACATCAAAGCTCCATAGACAGGACACACACACACACACACACACACACACATACATGCACATGCAAACTTTATTCCTCTGGAAAATTTCTAGAACTGTAATACTTTCAAAACACATGTATTATGCTGTGTTACTACAATGTTGTGATGTTATTTTCCTATTCTGCAGTTCTCTTTTTGTCCATTAGAGGACGTTCAATAGCAGCAAAGAAGTCAGTCTCAGTAGGGATCCAGCACATCTACAGAAAGAGAAAGAGAGAGAGAAAGAGAGAGAGAAGCCATGTCTTGAATTGGATAGATTGTATGGCCTTTCAAAACATGAAGTATTAAACACAATGGCAAAAAAAAGTGAGAGCTGACATGTCGATATCAGTGAAGAGCCATGATAATGAAATAATAATAAAAAAAATTACCAAATTTCCCCAAATCCCCACAATATTTAAGAATTGTCCTCGTTTGGCATCGCCCCGTTTCATCGTTCGTTCCTTTGGCCAAACTGCCAGTCCCACACGAAGGCTGTATATCAATAATACATGCTGCATGTGTTTCCCATCCTGAAAAAACAGGGCAAACACATTTACCAGTGTCAGTTTTATCCTCTTGTGATTCCTTGCCTTTACTGAGGCCTCAGTTGCCAATTTACTGCCAAGAACACTATTTAAATCACCTTTAAGTGTCTGAATAAGATGTATAGCTAGAGTAAGTCAATGCTAGATTGATCTGGTAAAGGGCACTACTTGCGTATTTTAATCACATTAGCCGGCCATTACTCATTTATCCACTAATTCATTATTCGATTTGTCTCCATGAATATTTAACAATGTCTTGACATCTTTATGGACTGCTTGTTCTGCCGCGCAATTAGAAAGAGAACTGTCTTTCAGTAGCCACATGGTTGCCATCAAATGGCAAATTTATGGATGGATTGATGCAAAGGTCACATGATTCTGCCTTTAAAAAAAATCCTTAATTTGGCTTCTTTGACATATCCAGTGATATAATCATTTAGCATTTTTTCTTTCTCACCAATAATTTCATATTCTACTGGCTGACACCAAGTATGTGCCCTGCAGAAAGAATCACGCTGCAAACTGCTAGCTGCCTGGTGGAAACCACCAAGCCACAAGACTATAAACACTCCTCCACCATCACATGATAGACACCATAAAAGACAGGAATGAAGATAAAGACAAAACCACAATTGGCCAAAAGCTTTTGGTCCAGCTCGAAGGAATGACAGCAAGAGAGCTCAAATTTGAAGATGGAGAAAGATGAAATAAGTCCATGTTCTTTAAGGGTGTGAGAAAGATTTACAGATTTAAAGGCAGTTGCGTCATCATGGAGGCCAACGCTGTTGGAAATCACTCTCCGCGATCAAAACAGTGAGAAATATAGACGTGTTTGAAAGTTCAAGCCTCATAAATTGCCACAGAATCCTTTACTGGTGTGACTTGTGTTACAGCTAAAAAGGAATTCTGGCTAAACAAGTTGGGCAGCTTGAGGCTGATCTCATGATAAATTGGAAGCGATGTGGTTGGATAACACTGATTTTATTCAAATTTTTTCATAAAAAGGCAGATCAGCTTGCTGTCTGGGTGGGTTTGCTCCTGGTTCTGTAGTTTCCACTCACTTCAACCGGGTGTGCCCCCTGAATTGAATGTTGGTCCTTGCACCCAGGATTCCCAAGATAATCTACAGATTGTTTGCATCCTTACCAGAGTAACTAACATGACTGAGTAAGGTGAATGAATGAGCTGAATAAATAGGCTTTGAACACTATCATCATGAATAACCTCAACCTTATCCTTATATATATATATATATATATATATATATATATTTATCTATATGTAACACAAGTAAGGTAATTTGTTAGAATGTGAATCCATGTTGTCCTGAGTGGTCACCTAATTTTATTTATTTAATGGGCGGCACTAAATAAATGGGCGGTTGGTGTAGTGGTTAGCACTGTCGTCTTGCACCTCCAGGGTCCGGGTTCGATTCCCATCTCTGTGTGCATGGAGATTGCATGTTCTCCCTGTGCTTGGTGTGTTCCAGTTTCCTCCCAAAGATCTGCAGATTAGGCTAAATGGCATTCCCAAATTGCCTGTAGTGTGTGAGAGTGTGCATGTATGTGTGTGGGCCCTGCGATTGATTGGCACCTTGTCCAGAATGTACCCCACCTTGTACCCTAAGTTTTAGGGGATAACCCCCCCCCCCCCCAATGAATGAGTGATTAAGTATTTATTTAATTAATTAATGACTTACTTATTTACAGTCAGATTTATTTGTGACTCAGTGTGTGAAAACCTAGCTAAAGCCTCTCTCTTTTCTAAATAACTGTTTTTTACATGGTGGCATAATGGCTAGCACTGTGGCCTCACACCTCCAACGTTGAAGGTTCGAGTCCTGCCTCAGGTCTGCGTACATGGAGTTTGCATGTTCTCCCCATGATTGTTTGGTTTCCTCCAACAGGCCAAACACATGCAGGTTAATTGGCATTTCTAAATTGTCTATACTTGTAAATTGTATTGTGTGCTTGTGTGCCCTGAAATAAATTGGTACCCTGTGCAGGGTGTGCCCCACCTAGGGATTAGGCATCCCATTACCCTGTGCAGGATAAGTGAGAGAGCTTATTTTTGCTTTTATTTTGCTTTTTTCTGGCATCTCACCAATTCAACAACAACAACAACAACAACAACAACAACAACAGATAATCAACATTAAATTAAACGGCACCGGAATTCAAATTGGCCATGTTTGTTTGTTCATTCTCTCTTCTTGATTAAATCATCTGCTTGTCAATTATAATCCGAACACCTCTTTCATATCATTCATATTCTTCTCTTTGTGCATTTTCTTCTTATCAAGAAAACTGCACATAATATGAAAGTCTGTTTGTCATATATTGTATACAATAGTGGACAAATCGCTTGATGTGCCAGATTATTAGTCTAAATTCACCAGTGACCAGAGAACAAGGTTTGACAACCAGGCAAAATTTGTCATTATTTAAACATAATCTATACATGTAAGAAAACTGTAAAGTCTGCATAAAGTCTGTACATTCAAGATATTTGCTGAAAAAATAATTTGGGGGAGGGGCATAAGATGAGTAGGAGAACACATCAAGATGGTTTGGAATTTTTGTCTGTGTGTCTTTTTGCGCACGCATCACATACTACATTTTAATGGGGTTTTCACAGGTGTATTTGGCCGAGCTTGAGCTTTATGGTCTTTATATCATAAAAAAAAAAAAAAAAACTAGGAAAAATCATTAGTTCAGATGGTGCTGTATATTTTTTTATATCCTTGCTTATGAGTGAGTAATTGAAATCTTAAAAAAATACTTGTTAAACACAATCTCACACCTTCATTCCGCGCACTTCACAGTCACGTGTAAAAATTTTAGTTCATTCCAAAACCGTTGTACAAAAAAGTTATACATTTTTTATGCGCTCATGGGTGTGCAATTAAAGTTCATGCAAACAAAGTCTAGTAGAACACATGGGAGTGTGATATACACCTTTCCTGCACTACACCACTATCTGATCCAAGAGTATCGGAGAAACAGTTTTAACTAGGAGGATTACTTATACGTGCATAGGCGATCTCTAACTAATCACACAAGCTTGTGGAAAATCACAGCAATTGTACTGCTCCCAAACCTGGGAGCTCTGTGTCAGGAAGGGGATCCAGGATAAAGTCTGTGCCAAGGTGCATGTGGATCGGATGATCTGCTGTGGCGACCCCTGGAAGGGACCAACAACAACAACAACAACAACAATAATAATTAGAAGAGCAATATCATTTAACAATTTAACTATTGACGTCTTATGTAAATGTTCATTTCTGAATCCACCACCAACTTAAATCACTCACTCTCACTCATTGTCTATACCGCTTAGTCCTGTATTTAGGGTCGCGGGGGGCCTGGATCCTATCCCAGGAGACTTAGGGCACGAGGTGGGGTACACCCTGGACAGGGTGCCAATCCATCACATTTAAATCAATCATACGAATTTACTTAAAATAATTGGGCTCATATGTATTCATGTCAGTTGGCATGGTGACTAGCTAAGCTTCACGTGTTTGCCGTGTTTCCTCTGGGTACTACAGCTTTCTACCACAGTCCATAGAGACACTGGGTAGGCTGATTGGTGTTTCCAAATTGCTCATACTGTATGACTTGATGTATGACTGTGTGTGTACCTGTGCCCTGTTATGGGATGGCACCCCATCTAGCCTGTCTTGAACTACTCAATTTCCTGGCATAGGATCCAGGCTCTGTGACCCTACACAGGATAAGCAGTATAGACCATGGGTGGATGGATAAATTCCTGTAAGCATAGAAACATAATAATGTTTTTTGAGGGGTAATTTACAATTATTTAAAAGCGACATTGAAAAATGAAAAGTCCCAAATATGAACAAGAAAAAAATCTTTCACTTCATAGAGAACAATGTATACTGAATTTAAAATTATAACTGGATTTAAAATAATAAAATGCACGTCCAATGTGACCACACTAAAACTAAAAGACTATTTAAAGTCGTCAATAAATGACCAGTAATTCTTGGGGGAATCAAATACCCTGATGCTTTAGAAAAACATCTGATCAGGTCCTGATGCACAGTGTGTAAATGAGTCTTACTTACTCACTCACTCATCATCTATATCGCTTAATCCTGTATTCAGGGTCGCGAGGGCCCTGGAGACTTAGGGTGGGGTACACCAGGACAGGGTGCCAATCCATTGCAGGGCACACACACACACACTCATTCACATGCTACGGGCAATTTGGGAACGGCAATTAGCCTAATCTGCATGTCTTTGGACTGTGGGAGGAAACCAGAGTACCCGGAGGAAGCCCACCAATCAGAAGGAGAACATCAAACTCCATGCACACAGAGGCGGGAATCAAACCTGGCTGGGAATCAAACGTGGCCCCTGGAGGTTCAAGGCAACAATACTAACCACTAAGCCACCGTGCTGCTGGTAAACGAGTCTCTAATGTAAAATAAAAAAATAAAATGGTAGTTTGGTTTCGCTTCTGAATGTAATGTGCAAAGGTAAAGTGTGACGTGATGCCGCCACAGTTTGCACACAGCCATATAGAGTAAATGTCATTAAAGCGTGACTTGCACTGATCAGTCTCAACATGATCCCTTGGTTTCAGCAAACTGTTTCAGTGTTTATAGCTAACATTTGACATTTTGATTCAAATCGACTCTCCACATGTTCTTACTCATTGACTGACTCAGCAGCCTCAGACAGAGAGAGAGAGAGAGAGAGAGATGCAGCTGGTCAGCAGCAGGCAGCCCTACTGCTGTTCAAAGATGGAGGTTTCTCTGTACATGGTTTGCATTCCTCTGGTCCTTTTGAAGCTGTACATTTCCTCCATTGTACGGCAGTCACTCACACGACATGTTCTTCATCTAGCCATCAAACAGCATCAATGGGAAAACAAAAAGTGTGTGGAGGGGTGGATACACTTAGAGGCTCAGATGTAATGTAATACCCATCACTATAATGTATCTGTAGCATCAACTATACAAACTAGCAGAATAGCTACCTAATAGCTAGCTGTCCAAATAGAAACTGGTGTGATAAATAAATACAAACTGTGCAGTGTACTGTAGCATGTCAGGTTGTATTGGTAGCTGTAAGCATTCAAGCTGAGAATTAGCAATACAGCACTGTACAAACTGCCAATGCGAGCTAACCTCTGAAAAATTAGCCATAAAGATGTGTTCGCTTGGACTTAGCTAATGTTTTTCCATATTGATTTCTTGGTTTGAAAAAAAAAAGGGGTATCATTCTGTCATCTGAGCCAGAAGGCTTTATTGTTTGTGAAATCTTGCATTTCATATGTTTATGAATTTAAATGAATTTTTTTTTTTTTACTTTAGTTCAAGCAATGAATTTGAACTTGTGCATTTACAGCAAACGAATAAAGTTTTAAATAAATGACTAAATAAATGTAGATTCTTTCTTATATAATGAATATGACTACTTTCTAGCCTTTTATAGTTTATATGTAGTATAATAAGCATCATATCCGATTCATCTCTCATAGCTGATTTGTTCCTACCGCAATAGTTGCTTCGAAGAAAACAGAAAAAGAAGAACAGAAATTCAAATTTTATTTGTCACAGTCATTTCACAGTATTTCACAGTCATACACAATGAAATACTTATACGATCGCCTGTGACCTTAAAAATAAAAGCTTATAGATAAGAAATAAATATGAATAAAAAAGAAATACAATAGAAAATAAATTTAACTAGGATAAAAATTAAAATATTCTGTACAAATAAAGACATTCTGTACAATATAGAAAAATATAGAAATTTAGTGTAAATAAGAAAAATGAGGAAAAATGACTGGGGGGTGTGCAAATATGCATGAAAAGTGTCTTATTAAAGTTGACTTGTGTGCAATGATCCAGAAATGAAAATATAGATATGTACAGTAAGTGTAAGTCTCCATGAATGTCCCGGAAACCACTGGATTTTACCTGCATACAGGTTCTTCTTCTAGAATCTCATCTCATACTACTTAAGCTATACCTGGAACCTATGCCATTGGACTCGGGGCAAGTATGAACACACACACACACACACACACACAACAGGCAATTTGGAAACGCCAAATGACCTAATCTGCATGTCTTTGGACTGTGGGAGGAAACCGGATTACCAAAAGAAAACCACACACACACACAGACAGACAGACCGACCTTTGGTGGCATTCGAACATTAAACGCTGGAGAAGTGAGGCCACAGTGCTAACCACTACACCACTGTGCGACTCTTCCAGAAGCCTAAACCAAAAAACAATCTACTACTCAATATATACAGTATATCACAATTGACCGCACATGGTTTCTAAAAATCGGAACTATAATGGTCACTATTCACCTCCACAGTCCCTAGATGGACTACAGAGGTGGGTGGGTGGATGGATAGATGGATATTTAAAATTAAAAGCATATTCATATTCATATACATTTTTAAATACACTATGTAAGGAGTAAAACACTTAAGGGTGTACTATAATAAGAAAATAATCAACAGTGGGGTGTCATTTTATTTTATAATTTTTTTAGCGTAGTTTGTTCAAAATGTTTTATTCTTTTTATACCTTATGCAAGGATTTGCAATAAAAAAATAAAATAAATAATAACTATGTAATACTTTCTGTCCATTTATAGTAATGTGTAATGGCAAACAGTGTAGAAGCTGGAAACAGGTCTTCTCTCATTTTACCACCAAACTGCAAAGCAAAATTTTTCTGTCCTAAAAAATATTTCGGAAAATATACTGCAACTAAAACAAACAGTGTGCAGCGTATAATCACTACCGAATCATGTGCGTCACACATTTTCACCTTCCCACACCCGTTGACACGGCCCACATGTGTTCCGACACAATCGACTGCACTTCAAGCATTTCTCCATTTCTCTTTCAAAGGCAGGAACTGATGAAGCGGGGCGTTCGTGTGCACGGGGGCAGCAATGCCGCGCGCACAATCTCCTAGACAGCGTTGTTTTAACAGAAGGAGCTGCAGCGGTGTGGAACCGGCCTGTTTCTTGGGGAGGTCAGGGAGAGGACACTGGAGCTCGAGCCGGCCACTGTAGGTGGGCTCTGTTTGATCCTCCACCTGCTGAGACAACTTCACTTAGAAACATTGTTCATCTCCTCTGCTCCGGTGCTGCAGGTCCTGCTGACCAAGGCCGTGGGGTTCAAGTCAACAGCACCGGATCAGGAAGGTCTTTGTGTTTGGGACTTATTTTTCTGTGGTTTGACCCACAGACTACAGAGGGTCAACATGAGGATCGGTGCTAATCCTTGGGGTTATGATCCTTGGGAGCAGGTTCATGCATACATGTACATGCAACAGATAGCCTTCGAAAATACAGTGCTGGTCTGATTGGTTTTAATTTTCACAAGGAAACCAGCAAAATATGTATCCATAAAGATTGTTGTTGGTTCTTTGGCTGTTCCTGTCGAAGGTGTCGCCACAGAGGACCATCTAATCTACACAATAACTTGGCACAGGTTTTACGCCCAATGCCCTTCCTGATACAACCCTCCCATTTTATTCAGGCTTGGGACCTACACTGCATCCAGTGGTTGGGGTTTTGGGCACTGGGTGGGAATCGAACCCAGGCCTTTAACCATGGCAGGCCAGAACCCTACCACTGAGCTACTGATGCTCCATGTATCCATCAAGGTATTCTAGTAAAATGATTTTACACCAATAGGTTACTGTCTAGCTGCCTTTGTTACTACTTCTTTACTTTTGGTAGATTGATTGTCCAATCAAAGCTCTGTGTGGGAATGAGAGTGCTTTAGTGTCTTGTGACTGCCTTGTCTGTCTGTGTTCCTCTGGATGGTTTAACATTCTTCAGGTTTATATTAATCCTGTTGTCCAAGCAACTGTTCACTGGGTTGATTGATGTTTACAAAATTTTATTTCACCAAAATGTTCCAAATATGTAAATTTGTAAGAGGTTTTTTTTTTTTTTTTGTGGTTTGGGAAGAGCAGCGTGTTTAGTGTTAGCAGTCATGCAGCGTGTCCTCTTCCTCCTTCCTGTGTCATCCATCTCGTCTCACCCAAACAGCATGCTGGAACCCCTGAGAAAGGAAACCATTGCTCATACACACACACACACACACACACACACACACAC
>JAOVVB010000046.1:7211255-7233463 GCA_028570985.1 Heterobranchus longifilis
CCCCTCCTCCCCTCCTCCTCCCCTCCCCACGCCTCACTCCTCACCAACACACACAGAAAGAGACAGAATAATCCCAGTTATAATACACGTATTATTATTATTATTGTTATTATAATAATTATCATCATGGCCCCCAAAAAATATGCATTTTCCACAATTTAAGCATTGGGCCGTGTGTGTTTTTTTGTATTATTATTATTGCAAGTTCAATTATTTCTAGAACAGAGGGATTAGAAGAATAAGTAGTGTTAATTGCGCGGCAGGTATAACGAGCAGGTCTAATCCTTCTTCCCCCTCTTTGTATTGAGTTTTGTGGGCTTAATGAGTGGCAGGTAGGGCTGCTTCCTGCTTTCTCACATGCTCAAATAGGCCTCTCACTGCTTGCCGTCCCGGACCCTGGCTGTGTACAGGAAACAATTGATTTTGAGCATAAAGTTAATTATGCCTAGAAATTAGACAGCCTTAACGTTGGGTAAGGACTCAGAGGTTGATTTCCTGACAGCTCTTAACACACTCTCACATATCATTCACGCATGTGCGTTTTTTCACTATATGTGCAATAATGGGAGGGGAAAACGACACTTACCTTGTTTGCTCCTGTGCTTATTTTTAGCATATATATTCCTCAGAATAAAAACATAAAAATGTTGCTCTACTAGAAGGTAATTTTATCCAGCCTTAATGGTGAATTTTGGAGAAATAAATGGGAGGGAAAAAAATCCTTTGGGTTCTGCACTGGTCTGAGTAGTTTCCTAGGCTACACAAATCAGTATTATGAAGATAGCCTAAGCTCAAAGAATGTCGCAGTGGTCGACTTATTATTGAAACCAAGAAAAAAATCTTATTGAGACTTTTCCTTTTGATGAATTAACTCATGGACAAGGAGGATAAGCCTCACATAGCGCCTTCTGGAATAATTTAAAAGAAAGTCCTGCTTTGTGTTTCTTTGGGCAGAATCAAGTGCCTTCTTAAAAGTATACTCTAAAGAAAAGAAAAAAAATTTACACAGAATTATTGCATAAAAAGTATTATTATTAATACCATTGTAATTACTATCGATGCAGCTGAATTTAACAGTGCCAATAAAGTTTCCAGGGACAGATAAAGACCCGCTGACCTCTCTGAGAGGGACTTTAGCCTACATATGGTTTACACGTCAAATTGAAATTGCCTTCCGCTGAAAGGGTTTTCTTTAATTCTATTACCGGACGTGGGCTCGCTTTGTTTCAATACTGTCGTATCAAAATGATTGACAAAGTAATAAACGCGTCATGCTGCTGCATCTGATTATGCCGCGGCATTTGCATTGGACATTGAGGGGAATATGACAACCTTGACACACTGGGGATTTGCTCTGTCAAATAAACACGTCTCCAAGGATCTATATTGTTGCGGTGACAATATCCTCCCATTCATTGAATTTCAAAGTATTTCAAGTTCGTGTATCGTTTTTGATCAACTGTTGTGTGCGGGGATGTGACGCCTTTGCAAATGTTGGGTCAAAGAAAGAAAAAATAATAACGAATGAATGAATAAATAAATGAATACTTGGCCCGAGCAGAAATTAACTCGACACATGGCGATACCGTTCCATAATTAATATCTCCCCCTCCTCTTCCTCTCTTTCTTCGCAGGTTCAGTCCTTTAAGTGCCTCTTGACGTTGTAGTGGTCGCACGAGCTGCGTGCACTGCAAAAAAATACCAATTTAAACAAATCATTCAGTGCAGTGATGAAAACAAAAATCTTAAAGGAAGTTTAATTTAAATAAATAATTCTAAACTCATCAAACCTGCGCCAAAAAAATCTCAAAATAAAAATATATTTAAATTTCGTTCTATTTTTATTTAATAAATAATATTTTAGATGTTTTGTGATTTTTTTTGTGCAGTGTAATTCTCGCAGAAGACCTACACTCCTTTTTTTTATTGTTATTATCATCTCCCTAACATTTAATAGTTGTATACAGGCTACTGGCATTATAGATGGAGGCCATTTATATCCCATGGCGTGCCCACCTCCAGCAGGTGATCCTGGTGTCGTAACGTGTCAGCGGTGGCCTGACATAAGTATAATAATAGTTAATAGAGCGTGATAGAGAGAATGGTATTAAACCTAACAAAGATGTGTCAAAAGCAAAAGTCGATGTCTTCATTAGCTTGATCTCCAAGGACCGTCGAACATTTCATTAGTTTGTAATTTATGAATGTTTGACAAATATTAAAGAGTATGTAAATATGAGAGGCATAATGTCTTTCCTGCGGGAGATGGCGAAATGACCCAAAGTCTTCGATACTGCTACACTGATCACGTGCATTATGTTTCTTCTCAAACTGTGTGTCTATTCATATATATTTCACATTTGACGTGTGAAATAGTGCAGATAAACCAATGATTCATAATGCTGGCAGCATTTGCATCTCCTAATATGTGTTATTTTGATGTATGATGATATACTGTCTCCTTTATCGAGTGTATAAACGCACTTTTGGCCATTATGGCTCCGGCTAAATCAGTAGGAGGGTTTTTGTCCTAAAACGGTCCATTTCCTTGTTTGTGAACCACTTCCAGGAAAATCGTTATTTTATTTTGATTTCAGCAGCACATTGGCAATCTGAACTTCTCATTTAGTTTTTTTGTTCGGTGCTGAAACTTGAAGCATAAGGCCTCTGGGACATTTAGTAGAATTTAATATATATTTTTTGTTGAATTTCCACGAACACTAACACACCTGTTCGCTGCTTCTGTAACAGAGCACACAGGGGTCAGCAGAAGATGATGAATTCAAGTTATGATAAATTACTGTACGTCAGATCGACTTAATCGCCAAAGGGCAAGTCCTCAAATTCAGAATCATTTATTCTGCGTGATGCATGGCCCACTTTTACGCATCTGAAGTTTGCCTATACACGAGCCTCTGCAGGGCTGAGCTCTTAATATTCGCATTCATATTGGGTTTTAAAATCTTAAATACATTTCTGTAGTTTGTTGTCATGTGAAATTATGACACTTTTTTTTTAATGACTTAGAGCTCTGCAGAAATGTGCAGATGCATCAGATTACTGTTTATGCTGCTGCACAAAGACTTGCACGTTTTTGTTTATTCTCCTCTTCACATGCACATGCACATATCTGAAAAGACTCCAACAATATTTAGATCTATATGTTTGCTGAAGTTGCAGCAACACGTCATTCTACATATATGAAATTGCTTGCATTAATTGAAGGAAGTCATCACAGCTCGTGCTAACTAGAGATCAAAAGAGACCCAATAAGCGGGTCGCTGATTCATTCATGCAGCTGCATTGAGACCAAGGCCAACAGGCGTATCATACACTGAAAGGGAGCTGCTATTCAGAGTGCAGGTGTGAAGTATGTGGCACATTCTGCCATATAATGTGGAGGTTGTTAGAAACCCGTGTTCGGGCCTATAGGCTACTGGGGGGCTGATTCGCATTGGAGGGAGCCCGCTCATCTATGAAAGTAAAATAACTTCGTTTCCTGAAATCTGTGGATGACGGTAATCCTAAAACCTGGGGAGTGTGGTGGAGGTGGAGGGTGGTGGGGAGGCGGTGTATAAGGTCTTACTGGCACTGATTCCCCCCCATGTTCCCCGGATAGTGACTTATGTGAGGTTTGCCTGCCATATACAAAAGCTACCGCAGGGGTGTAGCCTTAAACCTGCCTTAACTCTGCTTGCTCACCTTTTTATATGCGGAATACAGTTAATTTCGCTTTAAAGGTTGTCATAAATCTTTATGACGGAAGCTTGTGGTAGCCTATACATCACAGCCATGTGATCTTGTAAATCCCCTCGCATACTAACCTTGGACGTTATCAGAATAAAATATTCAATATTCATGACAAGCTTTATGGTTGTGCTTAACTTGTGGGCGTGTATAGTTTGCCTTTTTGACCTCACTTGTGCACATTCGATCAAAGTCTAAGAAATAAAGTGTAATGCTCCTTTACAAAAAAAATAAAAATCCTATAGAAAATATTTACATGGTGAAAAAACCCCCTGTAAAACAGTGTTGCCTTGGGAGATTTTTGTAGCCATATTAGGGCTCTGAAATATATTGATATTATATCGATATTGTAATATGGCACAAGTGTATTTTCCTGGATTTAAAGGCTGCATTACAGTTAAGTTATGTGCTCTGAACTTTTTTTCTGAAGACTAGCAGTTCTATTATTTGCCTTTACTCACGATGATTCTTTTTCAAAAATCTCATTGTGTAAATATATAGTGAAAGCACCAAAAGTCAGCCCATACAATATCGTGACAACATCGAGGTATTTGGTCAAAGATATCGAGATATTTGATTTTCTCCACATCGCCCAGCCCTAAGCCATATTCATCTCAACTCTATTTATTTATTGATTATAATAAATAGTCAAATCAATGCATCTTTTTCTTCAATCAGTGTTTCCAGGATGCCAGCTCTATTATAACAACTCTGTCTGTTTCTGCTGGCTCTACTGCACCTGTCTCTCTGTCTTTCCCTTTATTTTCCATGCCAAATTTCGGCCACTTCATTCCTGATAATTATGACCTGGTTGGTGTTGGAGGTGCTGATGGTGGTGGTGTTGGAGCGTGGGGTGGGCGTGGAGGAAAGGGGGTGTGGGGGTGATGGGGGGGTGGGGGGGTGAGTGAGGCTTTTACTCCTAGACTGCTAATCCCCCTATTAAAAGGGTTTTGTTCAATAATGCCGGACAGTTTCCGGAAGTAGGATTACCGCCTCCATTATTTTACAAAGAAATGATATTTCACACTCAAATGAGCCTTAGGATGCAGCAGTGGTGAGAGGGCCTTGTGAGGAATGGAATGGATTCATTTTCTTTTTTCTTTTTTGTGGCGCTTTGGAAGTTCAAAACCTCCCTCTTTCTTTCATTTCTTTTTTTTTAACATTCTATAATTAATGTGAATATGTATATTTCCTGTGAAACTGCAATCAGTTTCCTGTTTTGGACTGTGGCATTCGTGTTGCTGCTCAAGTGGAGGCTCTCTCTTTCTCTCTCACACACACTCACACACGCGCGCACACACGCGCACACACATACACACCTGTTCTTGATTCTTGACCCCATAGCTGATATCAGATCAGAGGTTGTCGCTCAGCTGAAGGAGGGAAGCCCCGATGAGTGAACCCAACGGGATCAGTTGTTAAATATCCTCTCTTACAGTTGGAACTGCCTGTAGTATCCAATGTCTGCACGCCGGGAATTTAACTTTTACAATAAAAGCAAACAGTCGTCACATTTTATCCTTGCTGTGGTAGCTATATAATGCCACTTCACTTAACTCTTCGGGTCCGAGTTATACTCCTACTTGTACCAGCGTCATTTCTAATTGAAGACAGGGTTTATATTTGGTCAAAGTCATAAATTATTACGCCCTAAAGGTCACGAAACTGTTGCAGAGCAGACGTGCACAATCCTGCAGCACTGCTGCATGATTTTATTTCTCTTTGTGCCTTCTAAATGAATTCAAGGCCATTTTTCTTTGATCCGTGCCTGCTAAAGATCAAAATCAGAAATACTTCGGTTGGGAAAAAAAAAAGACTCGCATGTTTGAACTCTCTCGCTTCTTTTTTTTTTCCTAATGAAACAACCCTTTAAATGTTGCCTATCCTTCACTTTCAGCGCTGAATGGAAAATGTTTTTACGCGACTCAGTTAGTTCTTGTCCGTTTTGACGACTGGAACTAAAAGCTTTAGACGGCCCAATAGAGAGGAGCCCAATAGAGAGGAGCCCAACAAATCGGTGACAAAAGGCTTTCCGTGTCATCAACGTCGTTCAGACGACCTAGAAGAATCCCTCTGATATCAACTTCCACTTCAAAGACTCCCACTTTCAATTGAGATCCAACTATCTTGTTGTTTTTTTCTTTCTGCCTTTTTTTCCCCTTTACGCACAAGAGCTGGTGCTAAAAGGAGGCATCATCATCCTCTTCTATTTGGTTGGTTTAGTGTTTATTCTTTTCTTTGAGCCGGGCCTCTTGCACAGAGCAAACTGTCGTGCACTTAACCAAACTCTGTCAGAGAGTTGTAGCTGTGTTGTTTCCACCCACTTCTGCATTAGTCAACGCCGGGAGTAAAATTTACTCCCTCAGCCAAAAGTTTTCCCAGCGCAACAGAGCTCTCTAGCTGCATGTTTTCACTCATCTTCAAGCTCATTTTACTCATTTTAATTTATACTGTTGAAAAAAGAAATCTTCAAATGTTCCCCAAAGCTGAAATAATTAATTTAAACGTCTATTGTAGTTCTCATAATAGGCAGCCAAGCTTTTATGGTTCTACATATTTCATGTACAGAGCCTAAAATATGATTATGGTTAAATGTATCCACCATCGGCCCTCTTGCAATGCAAGTCTATTATGTTGTGGGACAACTACGTTTTAGCGGCTTCTCCTTTGATTGTCGTAAAGTAGGCCTGGAGCAAAAGAATATATTTTTCTTCTTTATACTGCCCTCGTCTACAATATAAAGGACATAGATTACCGTTTCCTACCCCATGGGAAGCAAATATTACATTCTTTAGAGCGGGCTTTTGAGTCCACGGACTTGGCCCCATATCATTTGAGTTTGACTTGGCTATTGCTATAGAAATCTTAATTCACCATGAGGATTCACCGTCGTGAAAAAAATGGCTCTTTGTACGAAAAGCTCTTTGAAGTCTGGATCCGAATATTGTAGCCCTTCATCAGACTCTGCCCACGTCTGCATCCAAGCACAGCTCAGCTGAGAAAGTAAGACTTTAACACACATGGGGCGCAATTTAAGTCGCCGCTTTCACCGAGAAACACTTTAGAAAATAATATTTAAATGTATTGTAAAGGACCTTTCATTGCGTTGTATTTATTTGAGTTTTAGTGGACGTGGAGATATTATTTCTGGAGCTTTTCTACAAGCTGTGTGTAAAGGAGGCAACAGTTTTTTTTTTTTTACGGAAATGATATTTTTAAAGTCATAAACCAGACAGAAATGTTGCACATGTTCCCCAGAAAACTTTGAAGATAATTGATAATCGACTGTAAATTCCATATAGACCCGAATGGCTCAGCAGAGTTTTCACTTTAGTCATACAAGATTTATTCAAAATACTCACAAATTACAAGGCAATTCGGTACGCATTTTGAGTGCCGCTCGATTTCAGATATTCAAAAAAGGAAAAATATATATATATATTGACGACAATGATACAAAATCACAAAATGCCCACTTTGATAAAACATTTATAATTTCACGGTCGTATATCAAATACTGCAGGCTTATGAAACAGTTCAATTGTTGAGCCTCTGCACACATGGAGAGAAAATAATGCTGTAAACATAAAACGTTTGTACAAATAACTGCAGTAAGAAACTGCCTGGAGACAGATCCTTACAAAACTATCAACATCAACACATCGAAACTTACAAAATTTACAAATGTACATATTTTTGTTGCCCTAATTGAAACATGCACTTTGGTTCGATAATACAAAAAAATCCTTCAATATCAGATTGAAAAATAAATAAAAACATATTGAAGTCAAAACTCGAATTTACAAAATAATTTTACACCAACATGCCTAGCCTACAATAATGCACCACATAGTCTATAACGGATTTACACGACTCTCTCTCCACAAGTGGGCCGTCAGGGCGTGTAGGCACTGAGCCAACCATTTTGAATAGCTGAGGTTTGAAAATATATTCTTTTTATTGTGCCTGGAAATTAGCACGTCTTTAAGGTTTTGCACTTTTTCCTTCAAATGTGGTTAAAATGCGTCTCTTGGCTCTGGGTGTCTGTTTGGTGGCTCATCCAAAAAAATTGGGACCAAGTGGGCCTTCACAGGCGTATAGGCACCGAAGCCAAACCATTTTTAATAGTTAGGCTGTTGAAAATGTGTTCTGTCACTTCTGGCACCGTGTTTGAGTCCAATTGGATTAAAACGCGTCCCTCGGTTCTGGGTTTCTGTACGGTGGCTCGTCTGTGGGGTCGGGTGTGGAGGGCCCGCTGGGTGGTGTTTGGGCGCCGCTGGCACCTGAACTGTGGCACACGTACCATTCACTTAAATTCGCGGGCTGGGAGGAGGCTCCCACCGGCTCCGACAGCACCGAGGAGCCCCCTGGCTCCCGGCCCAAGTCTGAGGAGGGGGAGACCAGGGACGGGGTGGAGGACTCGTAGCCTGAACTGGGAGGGGGAGACTTGCAGTGCACCTTCATGTGTTTCCTCAGGGAGCTCGGGTGTGTGTAGGACTTATCGCAGCCTCTCACTTTGCAGTTGTAGGGCTTATCGCTGGTGTGGACGTGGGAGTGCTTTTTCCGGTCACTGCTGTTGGCGAAGCGTCTGTCGCAGCCGTCAAACTCACATTTGAAGGGCTTCTCACCTGTTAACAGTGGTGGTGACAAGAGAAAATATAAATCAATATATTACAGATTTCAAAACTTGATATTTGATGCTCATCCTAAGGAATTGTGTTATGTATTTATGTATGCCTTGGCTGAGCCCCTATGTGATCCATAATTTTGCACATCTGAAACTTTGTTTACTGTGCTGCTGCTGTCTTGGTTATGACACTCTTGTAAATAAGATTTGGAGGCTTTTCCTGGTTAAGTAAATTCTAAATAAATAAATAAATAAAACTAGAATTTGTGTAACCTGTGTATTAATAAAGGATTTTTAGCTTATAATTAGAGTGCCTCGGATGCTTTTTGACTCCCAACCCACACCATGGACTTCCATTAAAAGTTAGCTGGACAGTCAGTTTTTATTCTAACTTGACTACTTGCCCTATATCATTGAGGAGCACCTTTTTTGTAACTTTTACAACACCAACAACAAGATTCTTGACCCAGTGCAGCACTCCCATTTTTATCTGCAAAAGTAAATTTTATTTATTTTATGAGACCATCTCCCAACTTAGCAGTTTGATAGTACTTGACATAAATCTCTAATGTTTAAATACTCTAACAATGTGACTACCCCCACTTTTTATGCATACATGGGCTTATCCAAAAGTATCCAAAAATCTGACCCCAAAAATAATAACCAAAAAATAAAAACACACAAAAAAAAGTTGCTACAATTAGAGCCACTTTGATTATTTCTTTTTTTTTTTCCAAATATACATTTATATACTTATATTTAGCATTTACAGTAAACACACTTTCCCCCCACATAGGGCTTGTGGGTGCATTAAAGGTGTGCCTACTTGGACAGACCTGCCATGAGAGTAAACAGGAGGGCTGAACCCCCACTGTCATGGGTCTATACCTGGCATCTACATGCATCAAGGCATACGTCAAAACAGACAAGCTATGAGCACAGACAGCAGGCCTAAAACCAACTGAAAATAATGATAAATTAAACTATTGCCACAGCCAGGCTATACACCTACTGTCTGCAGTCTGCTATTTGAATCCTGCAAATGGTTATGCACTGGGTCTAATTCTGTGTCTTAATAACAAGTATTTCTATACCTGATTATGACAAGGCAAAAAAAAAAAAAAAAAGACAGTCTGAATAAATTACACGGAAATCATCCACTGCTGATTTTTCTCCTCCGATTAAAGCTTTTGAGAATATGTAATTGCCTCTGTCTAATTACACTTGCGGGTTGAATATCAATTTGACCTTCAGCTGTTGGGTTGAGAGAGCCAATCAAGGATATTAGTGTAGTACAAGAAGCCGGCGAGGAACAGACCCCAGGGGCAGCCCCAGTCATAACCACACTTTCGGATAGGTTTTAAACATGATACCAAAGACCAGGCCCCTTGGGAGTCAACACACAGAAATAATTTAACAGATTTGTACTTAGGTAATGTGAGCAAATTATATGAATAATACATAGGGTGCAGAAATGGAGCAGAGGGGGAGTGCCATGCAGCCACCGAGAAAAAGGAATGTAGTCTATTGTGTTCATTTACAAGTCTGACTCGACATTTTGAGGCCTTTTTTTTCCTCCCTCACTGGCTCCACAACAGCACGTCACTGGGTCACAGAGGCAAGCAGCCATATTGTGCCATTATATATGTTTTTAAAGTTCAATCAGAGCTGCTGCATTGTACACACACACGTCAGTCATTATAGATGCAGTCAGCTCTGCCAACCTGTTGGTGAATTATTTCAGCCGTCTGCACTTGTCAACTTGTTGCTTTGGCTAAAGGCTATCAAGAGCTGATCATTCCAAGAGCATGGTTATTATTTCACCATGCATACAAGCCATATCACTCTGGAAAATAAAGCTAATAATACAAGGCGTCAAATACTCCATACACGTGTAAAATAAAACTACCCCCTTCTTTGTAGCTTGACGTACAATAATGCAATCCAACTTTTATTATTATAAGGCACACCCGTGAAACAGCTATTAAACAGAGCAACAAGTGGCTGAAAATAAAGAAAACCATCAACATATCAGCTACACCGAATGTGAAGATGCATCTTTCCAACTTTGCTGTCAGTCATGTCTGACGTGCACTAAACTACATGGACACGAGCTGACGTGGGCCTCAATCTTTTGTGCTGCGGTGTAAACAAGAGGTTGAACCGTCAAACGCCTGAGTGAGCTGTACCATAATCCCAAAGCTCAACCTTTGCAAAACCTGATGCACTTCATAACAAACAGGTGGGCAGTAGCAGTTGCAGTGCTGATGTATCTGCAGCACAGATTGATTGATTGACTGATTGATTACCATGAATCAGGGTGTATTTTAAATGCGTAAAATCAAAGGAAAATCAAATTAAAAATAATAAAATTAAAAATAAAAAACAAGCTGAAAATTATGCAAAACATCACTTCACGTGTGGCTGAATATGCAAAGTCGCTATTTGAATTTCAACATGCAACTCGATAATTTTATTTTACACATTATAGTACATTTGCACAACATTTCCTTTCAAAATAGCTACTGACCTGTGTGAGTCCTTTTGTGAATCTTAAGATTTTCGGATCTTGCAAACACTTTCCCACAGCCAGGGAACGGGCACGGAAACGGTTTCTCCCCGGTATGCACTCGAATGTGATTTACAAGTTTGTACTTGGCTTTAAATGGTTTGCCTTCCCTCGGACACTCTTCCCAAAAACATATATGGTTCGCCTGCTCTGGTCCTCCGACGTGCTCCACCGTCACATGCGTTACGAGTTCGTGCATGGTGCTGTAAGTTTTGGAGCAAAGTTTCTTCGGCGATAGCTCCGGCTCCAGCCACTTGCAGATCAGCTCTTGCTTTATCGGCTGCCTCATGTAGCGGAAAAAAGCACCAGCTCCGTGGTGGTGGTGGTGGTGGTGGTGAGCGCTCAGATTCATGTTCAGATTCAGACCACCGTAGCCGTGCAACGGCGAGGCAGAGAACGGATCAGCCCTGGAGCTTGCCACTTGACTCAAGTGATCAGACCTAACGTACATTTCTCCAGGTAGTCCTAACCTTATTTGTCCATTCAACGCTTGGCCACCCGGTGATCCGCTCGAAGACTGGTCGTGGTGGAGTCCGGAGAAGAGGGTATGGTTCCCAGCGTCGGGGTGATGACCATAGTGTCCGGGATAGCTACCTGTTGTTGAGACAAACATTCCGTGGTGAGAGGCTGAACCAGCAGTCTGGTCAGTCAGTACTGGCATGGCTTGAGCTGTCAGATCTCTCCGGATGAGGAAATCCCTACCTGCGGATAAAGCCTGGGCCGTGTGAGACATAGAATAGGGGACCGATGTCGCCTGAACCGGGCCAAAAGCTCCCGTTTGACTGGAGACCACTTCACTGTGGCCTGCCATATGATGATTGTGGTGGTGGTGATGGTGGTGGGGATAATGATGGGCTGGGCTGATTTTGAGGGCCGCGGAGTGCCCCATGTGTTCTGGCCCGAATGGACTCGGCCCCAGGCGGGGTTCCGCAGTAATCTCCCCAGGGTGCGAGTGAGCCATTGAGTGTGGATGGCTGCTGAACCCCGGGAAGCCTGTCACGCTCTGAGGGGTATGGTGGTGATGATGGTGATGGTGGTGAGCCCCTGCCAAGTCAACTAATCTCAGCGCCGTGTTCCGTTTGGAAAACGTAGGGTCCATCACGGGGCTTCCCAATGCATCCACGCTCATTACTTCCTAATTTTAGAATAACTTGACAGCAGGCAAAATAATAATGATGATGACAAATATATTTTAATCGCAATGAAAAATAAAGAAAAAAAAAGACTTTATAAAGTTAAGTCTATCTGCAGACTACATGGAATCCCATTCGGTTGAGAGGCAGCAGCAGGACGCTTTGATACTGAATAGAGATTCATGGTAGGCGCTGCAGCCCGTGGAGCTAAACAATCACCCTGCGCTCTAATTGGTCAGAGCTCGGTGATTGACGTCACCAGTGACAGTTTCCAGCGTGAAGAAAAATGTCTTAGTGACAGCAAGCAGCCAGCGCGCATGCGCAGTGCCTCAGGCAACGCTTGAGAAAAAAATAGTTGTTATGCAAAGGTTATTGTACAATAAAAGTCCCAAAAAGTTGATCCAGATATACAGTGGTCTTTCTTTTGTGGCAGCGAACAAAGGCTGTGCGGCTATGAAACAGCAATTTCCCCACTTTGATTCTGAAATTACAAAACAGGCTGCCTCGCAAGAGTATGCATATTGTCAGTATAAAAGTTGTAAGGATCATAAATAATGCAGTGATATCTTCATTTTGCCCCTGCAGCGTATGAAGGACAACTTTACGCGCAAATTACGCACGACTTTACGCACGTAAAAGATCGGCGTCAGCGGAGAGAAACCTGTCAACTTAACCAAAGGAAAACTCCACGTGGGAGTTTAAAATAGTCCGGAGTACATACCATTAATATGCGCTTTGATAAATACCCATATTTACATATCCAGTCGTTCGCCCTTCAGCGCGTACTACAGTGTTGACTTGGTGCTCTGCTCCGTGGGATCCGTGTGTGTAGTGAGTGTGAATAGGGCGAGCAGCGGCCATTGTCCCGAGGGGGAAAAAAATGTAATGGACGGGACCTGTTGTTATGATCCGGGGTAATTTTGCTTTAGACCCAGGACGGCAGCAGATGAGGGTCACAGGAGGTGGTGCCGTTGCAGACTTATGTTCAAAATAAAACGTGTGTCTACTGTAAGTATCGATTACTACAATATTATCATACAAAGTATAATATTTAGTGATTAGTTTCTGCTTTTTGTTTGAATGTTTAAAAGAAAGATAATAGTCATGGATCATAACAACATGCCGTATCAATTATCTGTTGATTATTTTCCCCATGTACTTTGTCTTTTTAAACCACCAGCCGGCAAACAGGGCTATTTTAAAAAATGTCATGTGTAATTATTAAAATGTTGAGTACTGTTAGGCTGTTACTGTACACGTATTATCGTCTGCAGCACGGTGGACATTTTTTGGTCTCTATGACAAACACAGATGGCCGAAAATTTACTTGAATATCACAACTAGGGAATTTAAAATATTTGTTTTGTATTGCCATAGTAATACTGTTATAATGAACAGTTTTTCCTTTATTGTTTTAAGTGATTTATATCTTGTTGTATTCCAAAATTTTGTTACCGAACGCTTAAGATTTTGGGGAGATGTTTAGAGTGCACGCTTAATCTTTGTAGTTGCAGACAAAAATAAATTACTACGTGAAGCGACCTTAAAGGAGGTCACACACAGTGCTGATCAGTTTGGTGTCAAATATTAAATGTGTTAATGTGTTATTTAACTTCTGTGGTGATCATAAGTAATTTGTGAAGGATTTAAAACTACTACCTAAATTTATTGTCACAGGCGCTCGTCAGTATTTTAACCCACATACACTTTTTTTCTTGCTTTCTTTTTTTTTTTTCCTTGATGTAAAAATCAACTGGACATAATGTGACAACTTGACTTTTTGTCTGACTGGATGTGTTTATTTTCAGATATAAACCAAACTAATTAACTGAATATGCTGAATAATATAGGACACTCACTTTAATATTTTGATATGAGAAAAAAAATATTTAAAAACTATATTGCTCTTGGTTATTTCTCTGAATTGACTTGTCAAAATCGTTGCTGACAGCGTCATATCCAGCACGTTAGAAATTGAGTCAATATTTTGAGACATGACGGATCCAAAAGATGTTTATTAAATGGCCTTTACGCATGGGGTTCATGAGGCTCACAGCTGTAGCCTTCAGAGGCATCACAGCACCAGCGTAATGCAAAACTTTGAAGTGCTATTTCTGGTCCAAGTTGTGCCTGCACTCACTCTTGGAGACAAGTAAGCAGGGGAGTTGTATAAGATCCCAAACAAAACAAAAAAAGGCAGATTATTGTAGAGAGGTCTCGTAAAACACTGCTTTTGCTGCTTTGGCTTAGTTCTTTTCATTGTAAATCGTGGATTGCTCCAGGTAGCCATTTTAAATTCTACAGTATGAGCACATTATTATCATGACACTAAACGGTTAATGGCGTTTTGATTAGTGTGCATCTTTTACGCATATGTTAAATATGTTAGAATAATTTTGAGGCACATACGTCTCCTATAGAAACTTCAAATGCACGTGCAAAGTTGTGTATAATTCAAAGAACTCATTTCTTGGCTCACCCTTTCCAATGTAACCTCACTTGTTGCAAATCTGAGTATATGACCTCCAGTTTTGACTCACCCCTTTTTCAATGATATGCTGTTCTTACCGTTTTCCACCTGTTGAAAAATCCCTCCAAATTTTGTATAGCAGAGTAGTGGGCTACCTAAAAACGCCGGATCAAGTTGAACGTGTACTTGTTAAGTTGAGAACAACAAAAATTCTCCTCTTTCCCTGGTCTCCCAAGACTGACTTGGAAAACGCCTTGTAGAAACTAGCCTAGTAGCCAAGAAGATATTTTAATGGTTCGCATGGCACGTCTGTGCATGTGGCTTTGAACTCTAGCAGCCGGAGGTTCCTGCAGAGAGCGCCGCAAATCCCACTTGATAACTTCGACAACCCACAACGTTTTACACACAGGCTATGCATCACTGGCCTGCAAAAAATGAGTAAGTTGCACAAGCACAGCCAAACCGTGATGGATACATTAAGCATACTAGTGGATCCAAGTTAAATACTGGCCTATATATTCAAGGTAACCTTTACGAATGTGGGGTGCTGCTGGTGAGCATGATGATGTGGAAATCTAAAGCACAGATGTTCCACTGGTGTGGACGCAGAAACAGTGTGTTCAGAACTACAAAAACACACAGAGTGCGCACAAGAGTCAGACAACAAAACGTTATGTGGATTCACTGCGAAGTGAAAGGGATAAGTTGATAATAACAGACGTTTAAAGAGAGTGATGACAGTGGGCAGACTTCATATCAACCTCAGTTTCCCATGGGGCTTCACGAGGAAAGATGTAAAACTCGTATCTCCAAACATGTACCTGACTAATGAGGGTCCACATTTGAATATTTACCACCCTATCACTCAATCAATAAATTAAATTATTCTCATAAGTTATTATTCTGGCATTGCCTTTGTTTATCTATCAAGCTTGTGCCATGCAGACAGACAGACAGTCAGACAGACAGTCAGTCAAACAGACAGACAGACGGGATAGATGGAAAATGCTGGAGTGCTTAATTGTATGCTACAAAAACGTTACCAATTACCAAAGGGCTTTGCTCGGTGATCTAATGTCCCCAGGTAAACAAAGACAAAGTGACACATTTCCCTTATAAACAGTTAATGCAGTATGTGGCTGCAAAACGTGCTTTGACTTTCTACAAGGCCGATTGTTGTCTTGTTTTTTCTCAACTTTTGTTTTGCTGTTATTCAGCCTTTTAACCAAATCCACAGTCAGCAATCTCACAATATCTGGGATTGATGATGCAAAGAGGCCAATAGAAGTGTGGGCCCTGCACCGTGGATTGTTATTTGGTGAGTGGATGTTATTGGGGGGAAATGAGCTCCGCCAATGAGCGCGCAGCTCCGGGGCCACATGACTACCCCCCTCCTCTCCCATTCATCAGGGCTGGACTGTGTTGTCTTTTCAATTCATTTATCTGCAGGAATGATTGCGACTATCAGTCTAGAGCTCACCGCCTGACTGAGGAGGTGAAAGTTGCGCCACAGGAAGATAAACCGCAAAAGACAATATTGCATGTATACATGATTCTGCGTGTGCATCGGATGAGCGGTATAGGGGAATTCCTCGCGTCTTAAAAAGTAAACAGAAAATCGGTGGATTTGAGAGTTTGCTCAGTCGAGTGAGGTTCAAGAGATAGAGAGAGGGGGAGGAAGAATATCTGTGCGTGATTTTTTGATTTCTGCTCTCAGTCGTCTCGGCGAGTCTAGACTGAAGATGCTCTTGGACGCAGGACCGCAGTATCCCACCATAGGAGTCACTACTTTCGGCTCCTCGCGGCATCACTCAACAGGCGAAGTCACAGAGAGAGAAGTGGCGTTGGGGATAAATCCGTTCGCGGATGGGATGGGCGCCTTCAAAATAAACCACAGCTCCCACGACATTGGCTCCGGACAGACTGCGTTTTCCTCCCAGGCGCCCGGCTACGCAGCAGCCGCCCTGGGACACCATCACCACCCGACCCACGTTGGCTCTTACTCCACGGCGGCTTTCAACTCCACCAGGGACTTTCTCTTCAGAAATCGCGGTTTCGGGGACGCCACCGGGGCGCAGCACAGTTTGTTCGCCTCCGGAAGTTTCGCAGGGCCACACGGACACTCAGATGCAGCGGGGCACCTGCTCTTCCCGGGGCTCCACGAGCAAGCGGCGAGCCATGCGTCTTCCAACGTGGTCAACAGCCAGATGCGGCTGGGCTTCTCGGGGGACATGTACGGACGGGCCGACCAGTACGGCCACGTTACGAGCCCACGGTCCGACCACTATGCTTCGACCCAGCTGCACGGCTACGGCCCCATGAACATGAATATGGCCGCGCACCACGGAGCAGGGGCCTTCTTTCGATACATGAGGCAGCCGATCAAACAAGAGCTCATCTGCAAGTGGATCGAGCCGGAGCAGCTGACGAATCCCAAAAAGTCGTGCAACAAAACTTTTAGCACGATGCACGAGCTCGTGACCCATCTGACGGTGGAGCATGTGGGGGGACCAGAGCAGACCAACCACATCTGCTTCTGGGAGGAATGCGCCAGAGAAGGAAAGCCATTCAAAGCCAAATACAAACTTGTAAATCATATCAGAGTACACACCGGAGAAAAGCCCTTTCCGTGCCCGTTCCCCGGCTGTGGCAAAGTATTTGCTCGATCGGAAAATCTAAAAATTCACAAAAGGACTCACACAGGTAAGATTGCCCGCTTTTTTTCTTCTTCTTCTTTTTTTTTTTTTACTGCTAAATCCATGTTGACAATATCCCATCCAAAATATGCATGCGATCCGGGTTATATTTATCAGGCAGCTGCAGTCTCTTGACTGGCATGCCATTCAGTGCAGTTGTCAACAGAAAATATTTCATTTTTCAAGTCTTGTTATTTTATGTGATACATATTTAAAATTACAATTAATTAAATGAATTAATGCATAAGCCTATAAGTGGCTTAAGTCGAATTAATTTACAGTCTATACATAAATAGTTGTGTGTCTGTCAAATTTAAAAGTAAAAAAGGCAGTTTTTTTTATTCTTCACTATTATTAACTTAGTCTGTTTCCACACTTTAAATGAAAAATGTAAATGCAATAATGTATAAATGTGGCATTTTGAAACCCAGTGTTAAACATTGTATTTATTTTGTTCTTTATTTAGGTGAGAAGCCTTTTAAGTGTGAGTTTGAAGGCTGCGACAGGCGATTTGCAAACAGCAGTGACCGCAAGAAACACATGCACGTCCACACGTCGGACAAGCCCTATCTCTGCAAAATGTGCGACAAGTCATACACACACCCCAGCTCCCTCCGAAAACACATGAAGGTAAAAAACCCAATGGCTTTTTTCTTTTCTTTTTTCCCCTCGTGTTGTTTTAACAAAATCGTTACATGTTATAACTGTATTTCACAGCTTAAAGATGTTTTTGCAGCTTGCCTGGAAATGAGAATGAAAATATTTACATTGTGTAATATTATAAGAGGAGGTTACAGCTTTTATTTTTACAGAAATAAAGAACCATAATTTGCTTTGACACTTGCTTTCTTTCTTTCCTTTCAACCGACAAATCAGATTAAGATCTTAATGACAATAATAATGTTTTGGGTTTTTTGTAAAACAGTCAAATTAGGAGTTTTAATTTGTTTTGATTTATTTCTCATGTCTTGCATTTAGACAAAAAACAAAAACAAACCTGGGACAAAGCAGCCTATGCAGGATACTTTTTGTATAACATGTTTTTATTATTATTGAAGGTCCACGAATCCACCAATCCAGCACCGCAGCCATCCCCAGCGGCCAGCTCAGGGTACGAGTCGTCCACACCTCCCACTATAGTATCACCGTCCACAGAGAACCAGAGCAGCAGCTCCATATCACCAGCAGCCTCAGCAGTACACCACACAACCAGCCACAGCACGCTGTCGTCAAATTTCAATGAATGGTACGTGTAAATATTTTTGGAAAAAAAAAAGAAAGCGAAAAAAGACTGCAGAATTAAAACAAAAAAAACTGCTTGGAATCAAAGACTTTATAAAGTCAGCCAGTGAAACATGGACTGAGAAAACACGGGAGGCCCAAACGATCAATTAAAGGCTGTCTTTAATGTCAATGAAAGAGAATGCATGGACAAAAAGGAGGCAAGGACAGCCACCGAGTTAAACTTTTTTCCCTCAATATTTCTTTGAGTCTTTATTTTTACTGAGAGACTGCTCAAAGGAGATCTCAAAAAGCATGCTATCTCCGGGTAGAGGCCTGAATTTTTGTACATAAGGATTTCACCAAGTTGGGAAAAAAATGTAATATTTTATTTTGTAAATAGTTCTATCACAGTTTAAGGGAATTTGTGAAAATGTGGTCCCTAGATATATGGAAAAATGAGATGGTTTTAAGAATATTGCGATGAATAGACTTCATTGAAAAGAATGTTATAGTTGTGAACCAAATGTGAATTATTCAGTATTACTACAGTCTACACGTCGACCTAACCGACTCTTAGTATTAATGTGCTTTTGTAGCCTATTCAGTGCAACATTTTCGTCCAAGGTCCAGTTTGAGTAGCACAGTATCATTGTTGTTATTTAATGTCATGTCGATAAATCGTGTAGTGAAAGCCTGAAATTCCGTGTCAATCTGTTTATGTACGTGATAAATATAAAATCTCTGTCAATTGCTTTGTCTGAAAGGAAGTATTATTACATGTAAGTAGCTCAATTTTCCATATTTATCCGCATGTAAAGGACCGGTAACATGTTAGAAATGATCGGTATTTATGGAGAAATGCGCTCGTATGTAAAATTTAGTTTACAAAAAAATGTTTGGATACATTTCGTACTATATTAAAGGATTAAAAAATACAATAATGCAATGCGTTGGAGGTTATTGGTTTCATTTGGGTTTGAGGTTGATCTCAACATGGGTGCTGTGTGAAACTAATGGGTTCTTTTTTTATATGGCTGCATCAAAATATAATAAGTAGCTGCAGACTAAAGCAGACTTTTTTCAGCATAATAATGCATTTAGCACGGTTTCCATGAAATAATTATTGCATGTTTGTGCACAAATAATTTTAACTCTTTACTGTGTGTGTGTGTGCATGCTTTTGCAAGTGTGTGTGTGTGTGTGTGTGTGTGTGTGTGTGTGTGTGTGTGTGTTCATTTAAAGCTAAGGGTTGTGTTTTAAACGCACTGTCACAACTTCTCTGACAGTCAATAACCAGTAAATTCACTCCCCCTTCTGCATCTTCTGTTTATCCAAAATTAACATCCAACACTTTGCCCTCCAGTAATGTGCAAATTAAATCGATTAATCACGCCGGTTGTTCCTCAGTGTAAACCGAGATACTTTGCGTTACTTAATTGTTTGGGAATCTAATTTTCAAATCTAATTTATTTTTTCCTTTTTTTCCGCGTTTGTCGGATTTCATAGATTTAGGGAGAGCTGAGGAGTCAATGTGGCCCCTCATTGTTCCTGGCTGCAGCTTGCTTGACCGCCCCATTAGGCAGAGATCACATCAGCAGCCGCCAGTGATCATGGTTAACACTGCCAGTGTGCACACAGCCACGATCTGTCAGTCTGCAGCTTTGTCAAAACTGCTGCACACACCCGAAAACAACCAAATAGCAGTTTTAATCGTAAAAAAGAATCAGCACAGGAAGCGTGTGTGTGCGCGCGTGTGCGCGCGTGTTTACCCGTTTATATCAGGCAAAAATAAAAACATCCACCATCTTAGATGATTTGCTGAAATGTATTGAAATGTATTCATATTTTCTTTTCACGGACTATTAAATTTGGAGATAAATGAAGGATGGTAATAAAATGACTTTTTCGACTCTATTTAACACTATCTATCTAGGTTCCAGTGCTGATGCCTCGCTGATGCACTCTTATAGAAAAAAGACGCCATTCGTTTGGAAAAAAAAAGTCACTTTGCAGCTTTATAGAAAAATGTTCACATGTAGCCTAACTGGAAATATAAATAGTTTACTGTAGAGTGGATGTTTTAAAACTATCTCATGTGGTTTCTACGCTGGCGGGATATTCCACACATGCGCCAGATTTAAATATAAAGCTGTTGCCAGATTGACAAATGTAGAAATGGAAGATAAAACCACCTAAACTAGTTTATTCATCATTTGAAGTTGAAAAAACCCTTTAAATGTAAAAATTCTCCTTTAGTCCAGACTGATAATGATGGAAAAATACTTCCCTGGAATGTTTTTGAGTTTTGTTTTGATTGGTGGTTATTTGCCTCATTATGGACTTGAATTCATCCTCGTTTTATTTCCATGCACGTGTTTTTACTGAAGAGGTTGTATTTTATACCCTTTTAGTCCCCCAAAACAGCCAGACGCTGCTCCTTTAACGTGCCAATAAGACTGAATGCAAAGCATGGACCTTGACTGTGCTGTTTAATTTCCACTTCATGCTTCTGTCGTATTACTTTACACTGAACCCACACACGGTATCAAAAATGAAATGCTCGTAAAAGAGGAGTCGACGACAGGCTGCGGCGCGTCTTCTATCAGACAGCCTATAGAGATCAC
Source organism: Heterobranchus longifilis (assembly GCA_028570985.1). Taxonomy (NCBI): domain Eukaryota; kingdom Metazoa; phylum Chordata; class Actinopteri; order Siluriformes; family Clariidae; genus Heterobranchus; species Heterobranchus longifilis. Next base: position 7,232,346 of record JAOVVB010000046.1, read on the forward strand.
GGAGACTCCAGATCAAATAGGAGCGCAGGAAAAACATCCACTTTAAATGTATTTACGCTCAAGTCTGGAAATGACAAACACTCAGATATCGGGAAAGCGCAGGCGCCAGCATCATGAATATTTATTACCAGCACTTGTGGCCAGTAAACCGAGCCTGACGTTTGTGTTACCAAGGTAGACACTCTGCAGCTTAGCTGCGCATCAGATATCACACAGAATGATCGTTCAACCTTTCACTTCATGTTGTTTTTACACCTTTAAAAGTCAAAATTGTCTGTTTTTTTCCTGCAAATAATTTTCAGTAAATACATGCAGGCTATATAATATAATGGCAAAACTTTCAAATTAATAACATAGGGTTGTTTTTTAATGCAATAGTGGCTGCATTTTGTAATTTGTGGTTAATTTTTTTAATGGATCTAATTTCTGGTGAGATTCCTCCTCAGAAACAAATTGAATATGACTGTTCATGTTTATAAACATTATATAACTTTTCGGAGAGACTTTTTGCAGCCACTGACACGTATATTCCAAGATTAGAAGAAAGCTATAATCCGTGCTCCTTGATGGATGAGGTGTCCATACCTTTGCCAGCACTCTGATCTGCATGCCCAGCTGCCGTCACTCAGTGAGAACTAAATCGATAAGTTAAACATTTGCAGTTGGGTTTAAATATTAGGTTTCCAGCAAAATTAACCTGTATGCAAGAGAGAGAGAGAGAGGTGGACATGTGATATCTATTTTTTTACCATCTCCAAAGATTAATAATGCCTCAAGTTGCAAATCATGGACTGTCTTGCAAAAACGGTGTCCTCCTCCTGCAGCCTCCATCTGCTGATCTTAAGAGTCCCAATACAAAAAGGTCAAACTCAAGTCAAGGCCACTTTACTTTATTGGCATGCAGACATTTTAGATCGCCTCCAAGAAACCCTGTCGTATTTCCATAACACGATTTAATTGCCAGACTCAGTGTAATGGAGCAATCCATCCCACAGTGGACGTCTACGTTTGCATCAGATAATCCAGGCATTGATTTATTTATTTTTTACAGAAAATGATTTATAATCTGCAGATAGACTGGGCTGGTTATTTTGTTCTTTTGAAGTTTGGAAACATGT
>JAOVVB010000046.1:7268796-7279386 GCA_028570985.1 Heterobranchus longifilis
ACATGCTCAAAGAAAAAAAAGGCGGTCAAAAAGAAAGCAAGAAAGTGTCAGGGAAGGTGGGGGGGGGTGGATGGGTGGGGGCGAAGGAAAAAAAAAAACGTTACAATGATTTTCTTTTTGGCAAAAAAGGCGAACAAAGGCACTGTAGAGTGAATTGTAACAGACAAAAACGTGAGTTCCAGTAGGTCACAGAGTCACTGAAGACACAGAGGGGATCTTGTGCCTGAGCTTAAAGTCTCTGGAGCCTGAGTAGGCTGCATTACTCCCAACTGTTTTCCTTGGCTCCTAGTGACCACATCATGAGCCATCTCCTGCCTGTGCAGGAATTAGAAGTGCTTTGATTTAGACACTGACGCACCACTGCTTGCAAAAACAACCCCCAAATATTTTATTCATTGCTTTCAGCTTAACTTTATTCTAAAAGTTTCTATGATTCAAATAGCATTAGTACACTGATTGTGTACGTTGAAACAGAAAGATATGATCCCCTGCTTTCATGTCTTTTTTTTCCCATCTAGGACCAGTGTGAGTAACAGGCCTTGATTTAAAAAAAAACAAAAAAAAAAACACTGTTTTGCCCATCATCTTACATTTAACAAACGAAATTGGATATGTGACAGCAATCGGGATGAGAAAAGCCAGCAGTCTGATTAAAGAGGCATCATTACCTGTGCATTTGAGACATCCGGCACGTCCCCATGCATCCGTCTGGCACAGACATGGGCAGGAAATCCGTCACTCCTTCTGCTTCTTAAATACGTCTGAAATCTAATATGTTGCTACACGAGTCACTTGAGAGATGAGAGAGAGTAAAAATCAGAGAAAAATCAGCATACTTACTCTACCTGAGTGGATCAGGTCATGACAGGTGTGAGTGCTGAGACTGGCTTGATCAACCTGACGGTTTTTTTTTTTTTTTTTGGACAGTTAATTTTTTTTTTCTTTTTTAACTGCACTCATCATGTCCTAATCAATATGACGTGCCCAATGCACTCACTTTATTAATATTCATGCGTTAATTAGCATGAGGCTGGCGCCGGAGCTGGTGCAGTCTAAGCGTTGCGCTAATGTAGCCACTCGATGCAAACATTGTTTCTAGGGAAACCAGCTTAATGAGGTGCCTACGGTAAGGGTGATACTGTAAACAGATAACACCTTCTCACTGCGCTTTGCTTACCTTGCTTTGCCTCTCTCTCTCTCTCTCTCTCTCTCTCTCCCTCTCATACACACTCACTTTTTCTTTCTCTCGAGATGGCACCTGCAGCTGCAAGGTGCAGGTTACCATAATTTCAATTTAAGAGTGTGAAATCCCTTTGCATGTCAACTCCCTTTGCAATTTACCTGCCACCGACTACATCTGTTTCACAGCTGTCTGCTTTAATCATATAAAATGCTCCTAAAACTAAGTTAACCTCAAATAAAGGATTTGAGTGGAAGGCTGGGTAGATGGATGGATGGATGGATAGATGGTTGGATATGGTGTGGATGGATGAAGGGATGCTTTGGTGGGGAATTGGTGGGTCAGATGAATGAAAGTGGGTGGATGGGTGGAAGGATACTGTAGATGGATGGATGGGGATAGATATGGGTGAATTGTTGTACAGATGCTGGAATAGGTGATGGATGGATTGAGGAAAGGATAGATGGGTTGGATGTTAGGATGGATGTTAGGATGGATGGATACACAGTAGGTGGTTAGATGGTAGGGTATGGTGTGGATGAGTGAAGATATGTTTTGGTGGTAAGGGTGGGTCAGATGAATGGATGGATGATGGATGCATAGGTGGATAGATGTTAGGATGGAGAGATAGATAAACAGACATGATAGTGATATTACAGCTTTTGGAATTTTTGCCTGCACTTACCTAACCAGTTCCGAGCTAAACCAATCAGTGCGCTCTCCCTCAGGTACAACACCATCCCACTCAGAATATGCAGTGTGTGTAAGGAGGTTTGGAATAATAGAAGCAGAAATAATAGCCTGGGAGAGACAGAAGCCCAGGGAGGGGCGAGTGTAAAGTGGTGCTGGGGAGGCACTGTAGGTTGGGCTGGATAATTGTGTCTGCTTAGCCGATAAACGATGTAGTAAAAGCCATCTGGCATACATCATCCAGGGATTAAAAAAGAGAAAGAGGGAGAATTGATCCTGCTAAAGGAAGGCAAAAAGGTACGGTAAATAGATGAGAAAAATGTAAATATAATCATAAAACTTGTGCTGTAGACGACTGTATTTACATTTGATTGTTGAGGCTTTCCAGGGAAAAAAAGCGTACGTGAATACATTGTGGGATATAATTTAAGATGTAAAGAATAAAAAGACAACTATGGAGCATCAACATGTAAATTATAACGCATAGGGAGGTCAAATATTTTCCCCTAACAGCCGTTGTGAAGAGTTTTATGACTCTTATACCACGGCAGTTTCCCAGTATTTCTTTATTAATTCAAGAAGAATGTCATACTTTTAATCCATTTCAAGTTGTATTTAATATAAACAAAAATCTCTGATTGTTATTGTCCCTGATTGACAGTCCGCTATTTGCCTGCCATACTTTTATCCTCTACAAAATTAATAAAACAAAAGCAAAGTGTCATATTAAAGCGAAACTGACAGACTCGACTACAGATTAACACTATATAACAGATACATTTTTTTCCTTTATTCATTACCTTTGAACTACAATCAATGTTGCTGTAATAGAAAATAAATCAGCACCAACTTCTGACAAATCAAAATCAAGAATTCTGGTTGTATAAAATATAATTAACTGGGATCTCATAACATCAGTCTTTCTGTAGTGATTGAATTGTTTTTAATTTTATCACTCAATATCATTTATATGTATAACAAATTCTTAACACAGTAACATGCTTGTTAATTTCTGCATCATAATCAGTTCATATTGCAGCATGGATTAGATGTACAACACAGAAAAATTCCAAGATGTGATTACAACGCAGCTAGCATGGAGCCGTGAGCCAGACACACCCACTCTTTACAGTATCATGTCTCCGTTTGCAGTGCAGTAAACAGGTAAATCAGGTAAAAATTCTGGCGTAAAGCTACTCTTCAAGCCTTTTTTTTCATAAAGTCTGTGCAAGCATTAAATAAATCATGCCAACTTTGTCTCTAAACTTTAAAAAGATGTTAAGAGTTTTAAACCAACATCGGACAGTTTTTTGGTCGCTTGTCAATGTTGTCTTATTCCTGCTAAAGAAAATATAATTATTTACCTGAACAATAAATAAGTATATTTTCTTTTCCAGGAATAAGACAAGCAGTGTTAGTACTGCTTGGGGGTGTGTTCATTAGGTCTCATGTCATACAGCTGTTATGGATCTATAAGAAATTAAAGCCAAGACAAATAACCAAATTAATATCAATTTAGAAATGTGAAAACTATTTTACTTCACTCATCCTTTATACTGTTCAGGATCACAGAGTGGCGCATACTGGCGCATATCCATTGCTAGGCACACAAACACACACACACACCAGGCAATTTGAAAACACCAGCTACTGTAGCTTAATCTGCCTGTCTTTGGACTGTGGGAAGAAAGCAGAATATCTAGGGGAAACCCACCAAGCATGGGGAGAACATGCAAACTCCACATACACAGACCCAAGGCAGGAATCGAACCCTCGACCCTGGAGACATGAGGCCATTGTGCTATACCACTACCCCCACCATGCCACCTATTTAACGTCATCTTGATTAAGATATTTTGTGTGGGTTGTGGTGTGGTCCAAATGATATACATCACAAAATTGTCAAACCCAATCTTGTGAAATGAAAAAGTGAACGTAGTTTTAAACATTAATGGTGACGAGATTTTATAAAATATTGTGATGATGTTTTGCTTGCCTTGTTGTCTGTTGTTATTAACTGTATTATTGTTCTCTTGATTGATGATCCCTTATGTAAAAGAAAGAGTCCCACGACAGTGTTTACAGTCAGAAATGGTTCCAAGTAACACCAATGCAGAAGGTTGTACACTCTTACTTTTCAAATAAAACTTAAAATTCAATTTTAGAACCAGAAAAGCCCCTAACACTAATTTTAATCCTAATCTAGTTTAATCTTGTAATTTTCCATATAACTTGAGTTGCATAACTTCCTTTAAAATTACAGACATGAGGTCTTCTGTTATAAATGCTTCAGTATCCACATGGATCAACACTTCATGTTTAGGCCAAACACCGTCTACCGGCCTTTTAAAATGACCGGATTAATCAGATGCATGTTCTGAGAGTGAGGGTGGGAGGCATAAAGACAGAGGTTACATGAAGTCCATTGCTTTGTTGTTTTGTCTGCAGTCAATATTCATAATCTGTGAAAAGAAAGGGGAAAAAAAAACATTTTTTACAGCTTTATAAGGAGGGAAAAAATGTCAATTGAGTCACTCCAGAGCTGCATATCTAATCAAATATGAATAAAGCCACTTAGGAGGCCATTCTGCTCTTGTTATTGTGACATTTCAATGAGACATGAAATCTCATCTCACTGTCGATGTCAGCTCCACTCAGCAAAAAGACAATATGCGCCTGACCTTTACAAATAAACTTGTGCCTCGATTTCATTAAAGGCTCCACTTAGCCAATCGTTTGCACTCTATAAATCAGTCCAAGTGAATCTATTTTGCATTGCTTAATTGAAGGTCTGGTTCTTTTTTTCTTTTCTCGCTGTACAAGATCATGATGGAGGAGTGTGTGGTGATGGATGAAGAGATCAGTGCAAACCGTTCGAGGGAATCAGGTTGAGATTGATCAGTGCCCTATGGGAGAAAGTCAGAAGACTGGATATGGCCTTCACGCCACAACTCCCAGATTACAGCCTTAACAACTCAGCCTGTCTTTCTTCTCCGTTTTTCTCTCTAATGGCAACGTACGTATATCTTTGTGTGTATGTGTGTGCATGTGTCTGTGTGTACAAGGCTGGCGATGGATGAGCCGCTTGCCTGTGAATTGTTCCTGTGTCTTTCATGAACTTCCATCAGTGGCTATTTCAAGCGCTGCTATTGGGCCCGTTTGTTCAATTTAAAAGGCGGGCGATTTATAGGCATAGCCCGCGGAGCCTTCTGTAATCCCAGAGGACATTTTTGTTAGGGCTTAGTTGTGGCCTTAGCGATGCCATGGTGCAATACTGTAAACCAACTTCAAAGAGTGTATTATTCTCTGACGTAAAGAGCATGAAGTGCATAATGTCTTCACGGGACTAGAGAAAGCAAAGGACTGACTTTCCATCTGGATCCGTCTTTGTCTTTTTCTTTCGTAGCATCACTTCTGTCTGTATATTTGAGCTTTAAATAGAAGCCAAGGCAGAAAAAAGTAGAACTGTGCATGTGTGTGCATGCGTGTGTGTGTGTGTGTGTGTGTGTGTGTGTGTGTGTGTGTGTGTGTGTGTGTCCTGGATGACTCTATAGATGGTTGTGGGGTAGGATCAGTCATATAAATGCCACATGGGATGTCAGGATGTGTGTCATTTACTCTGACCCCTCAAAAAAACATCTTGCAAATTTTGTCCACGTTATTGTTATTGATTGTCCTGTTCACTTTTATGCTTTTAGGAAAAATATCACCTATAGGCCTCTATTTGCATTTGTTGCTTTTGCAATTTTGACCACTAGGTGCAATATCTTTGGAGCCAACCATTGAATTTAATCCAATTATATATGTATATAAGAGCTTTTAACAATGGTCATTGTCACAGCGCAGCTTTACAGAATCAAAAGAAAATATGGAAATGTGTATGAAATATGAGAAAATATTTGTTTGAATCAAATCAGATTGATCAGATATCACTACATAAATAGGGCTGTGAGTCCATTGCACCATGATTGCCTGACATGTAGAAAGAAGAAATTCAATTAGAAGTGATTTGGAATGAGGACATTATAATTTCATTAATGAAAGATATTGTTTTTTTGAATGTCTGGTACAAATGGCCGGGGTCTGCAAAATGGACAAGCCCTATCAGCTTGTGTACTATAGATGTTTTTTTTTTTTTTGTTCAGTGTGTTGGTGAGAGCTTAGTAACATCAACCATGTGACTTGATTTAAATAACTATTAAATATGTATTTAATAGTTCTATGCAATCAAGCAAGCTGATACACTGCTATGCCTTCTTACTTCCCTGATGAGTAAGTCAAGCGCATGTCCTTAGCACAGTTCATAAACCGAACTGTTATTTAAGGTTTGAAATCCAGCTCAATCAGGAGCATCAGTTTATTTGACGTCTAAATCTTTTGTCGTTAAAAATAGCTATATTAATGGCTTTTATACAGCTAAATGTGAAGTTAATTATTTTTTATTAATGAGTTCTTTTTAAATGCAGAGACCGATATGACAGAGTTAGAAATAATTTGAGAAAACACAAGAAAGGAACTTAGAGAGGAGCCAAACTCCAAAGGGGATTCTTCTGGGTGGTACTGTAGACATCCATCCTGGAATACACGCAACACAGGCCAAGCCCATCAGCGCGCTGACAGATAAAAATTATGCTTCCAAAGATCTATCCAACCAAAAAAAAGCATTCAATATTTTCAAGTGCAATATCTCAGCTGCTTATTTTCTACCACTGTTGTGTAGTATAGTAAGTCCCCTACATGCGAAAGAGTTCCATTCTGAGAGCTCATTCATAAGTGCAATTTGTTTGTAAGTCCAACAAACATTGTCTAGGTACTGGGATACTAACTCAAAAAAGAATGAATGAAAAAGAAAAGAACGAGCAATGTCTGACATCTTTTCCCCTCGCTCTTAATTATTTTCACTTCTTCTCCATCATTATTGCTTGCTGCTTCTTAGCAGTACTGTACGCTTCATCGCCACTGGTTTTGCGCTTGCTTTTTTGTATACCAGACATGTGATCTAACTTCCGCGATTGATCATGAGTGTAGTAAAATTAATAAATAAAAAAGACTTAATCTACGTTAATATGATATTCCCATCCTATAAAATAATTTCTAATATGTTTAATACTTTTAATACTATTATGGTACATTCATAACATTGAAAGATGGTTTCATTTTGCTGTCTTTATTCTACATGTCAGTGTACTCTATCCTTATCCTTTTGCCCATATCCTTATATCAAAACACAAATAAATGAATGTCACAATTCTGTACTACACATCAAGGGAAAAAAAAAAAAAGATGGAACATCCTTCTCTCAAGAGACATAAAAATAGCTGTGTCCACTGCTCTGTGTCAAAGTTAGGTCACCCAGTGGGGTGCAGACTTCAAAGCAGGCAGGGAATTCTCCAAAAACAACTGCTAGCAATTTCAAATCAACACACATTGTCTCTCCTCCCAGACTTCATGCCTAAAATATACTCTCCATCAATGGCCATGTGCACAGACGTATCTAATTTCTCTAAATGCATCTGATTATTGTTTGTGTTTTTTAAAATGTGTCATTTGGTCATGTCTCTAATTTGACTTTGCCGTACTATTCTTGAACATCGAAAAATGGGAAAGTCACAAGCACAATATTTGTATTGTCATTCATACAGAGTGGGAAAAATGCATTTTGCTCACAAGAGACTCATCAGAGCAGAGGTTTGTGAAGTGACCATGGAGCGATGGTGGTCTCATCGTAGTCAGAAAGAGTGAAGAGACAGACAGAGAGAGAGAGACAGAAATAGAGCGAGAGAGACTGACAGACAAAGAGAGAGAAAGAAATAGAGCGAGAGACAGACAGAGAGAGAGACAGACAGAAAGAGGGAGAGAGAGCAAATGAAGACCTGCCTATTTTGCCTAACAGTATGTGGGAAATGAAAGTGACCCACTAAGGTTAAAGGCCAAAAAACATGTCAAGAATTTCCCAGGATAAATTTCAAGGACGACGAAAAGGAGGCTCGCTTTCATTTTTGTGCCTCACAGCTCAGTATATACGCATTCGAACGTCTCCTAATGAATAACGGGGGAGGCGAAAAAAGGCGAGCAGAGACGATTACAATCCGTCAATAGAGACACAAGGAGACATGGTCATTGTGGCGCGCTGATGGGCTTGGCCTGTGTTGCATTGTGGGTAAGTGGCACTCGCTCTGGCCTCAGCAGGAAGCTGGCTGTTCTGGCCAGTCCTCAGGTGCTGTCATTCTCCCCTCCACCATATTAATTATGGGATAAAGACTCTAATCCCTCGCCTTTGAAGCTGCTGCCTGGTTTTCAAGGCTGCACTTTAGGACAGAAAGAAATGGAGAGAGAAAGAGAGAGAGAGAGAGAGAGAGAAAGAGAGACTATATGGCATTAAAGTGAATAAAAAAAAGGCACCCATTATTTTCTTTCTTTTTAAAAGCTTTATTTTCATTACCCAGTCCACACTCCCTGTCTGGATCTCTGAGTTAATGTGCGTATATGATAATGTATTGTGATTTCAGCCTTATGCTGATGCCATATTTAGATCTGGAGTTAAATCTATGAGTCCGATTCTCAATAGATGGTGCTTTTTTATGCATGCTGAAATCCATATATAATTGGATCCCTGGATTAGTCTCCCCTGCAAACATCATTAGCATTTGACTTCATTGTATACATCAACGTCCTGAGTGAACTGTCCTGACACACTTTTTTTTTTGCTGCTGCTGCTTCTGCTGCTCTGTTTGTTTCTCCCATATAGATTTACTTTATATATAAAAATATTAAAAAAGGGAAAAAAAAACATTTAAGATTAAGTCTGTAGGGAAAAACTCATATTTGTATTAATAACATTTGAAGGAAATTTCTTATAAACACCCACTCACTCACTCACCTTCTACACTGCTTTATTCTGTATACAGGGCCGCAGGAGGTGTGAAGCCTATCCAAGGAGATTTAGGGCATGAGGCAATGTCCACCCTTGACAAGGTGCCAATCCATCACAGGGCACACACACACAGGGCAAGTTGAGAATGTCAATTAGTCTAATCTGTATGTCTTCGGACTGTTGGAGGAAACCAGATTTCCCAGAGGGGACCCACCAAGCACAGGGAGAACATGCAAACTGCATGCACACAGAGCCAAGGCTGGAATTGAACCCAGATCCTGGAGGTGCAAGACGACAGCACTAACCACTAAGCTATTGTGTCGCCTCCTCATAAACACTGTCACTCTGAAAGATTCAGGTAAAGAAGATTCAGGATAAATCTAAATATAGTTATAAATATAAATTTACAGATACTGTACATAATAAATATTTATACATCTCAGTAGTTTGAAAACAAAATAAAAACACAAAGACACATTTAAGAGCACCACAATTTGAAAAGATATTCCATTCCATTTCAATTTGCAAGTCTTAACCTGACACCTAGACTTTATAATTAACATGATACGTAGTGGCATCCACTGTTTACTTTATAAGAAAAGTTTAAGTGAAGAAATAAAAAAGCAACAAGATAATGAAAGAAGTTTTAGTGTTTCGCATTGATGGAAATGTACTAAGACTTAACCCTTGCTTCCACTTATCGTAAATAGAATGATTCAGATGCACTCCATCGGTGATGTCCATGCTGCTCCTCAACTCTACTCTTTGCTTAAAAAGATTAATCTTTTGTACATATATCACCATCAACAGCATCACGCTCAACAGCTCATAGATCTACCACCCCTGCTCCTCCCAACATCCCAGGAACATCGTTGCTTAGCTGCATTGCTTTCTGGGAATTTGACATTTTAACACTCGCACTGATGTCTTGACTAGTCTACATTGGATTTTATTATTAAAACAGCAATTACCATTGTTTAATTGTTAAAAAGTGGCAAAGAGTAGCTTGGTTTGCAATCAGTTGAGGACAAGAGTGTAGGCATCTGGTGAGGCTTCCAGGTTAAGATTGCACTGGAGAGTTTGCATTAAGTGCTGAATTGTATGCTGTCCTCTTGTGCTGATCCATACAGCTTATGTCTCCAGAGGATTGGGTTCAGTTTGTTTGCCATGTTGCTAAATCACTCCAATCCCTTGCTCACTCGCTCATTCTCTATACCGCTTATCCTGGAGAGGGTCGCAAGAAGCCTGGAAACTCTCTCAGGGGACTTGAGGCAATCCATGCAGTCACACACTCATTCACACACTATGGCCAATTTGGATAAGCCAATTAGCCCATTCTGCATGTCTTTGGAGTGGGGGCGGAAACCAATGTACCTGGAGGAAGCCCACCAAGCACGGGGAGAACATGCAAACTCCACTCCCAAGGTGGGACTTGAACTTTGACCATTGAGGTACAAGGCCACAGTGCTGCTGTGACTGTTTAATGTCATTTAACTTCCATAAAAGTTAGTTACTGTTACCACTTACGTTACAGCAGCTAAAAATATTCTGGACCTCTCCAGCCTCTCTTTTTCTTTGCTCAAGCATGTGAAGAAAATAAAATCACAAAACTCAAACTCCTCCTATGTTGGAAAATGTAATGTTAGCACTGTACGTCTGCTCCACTGACACTGGAGACTCCTTCCATAAATGATAAATAAGCTTGTGTTCACACAAATCTCCACCATTTGAAAGCCTGCACTAATCTGTGGAAAGTTTGCTGTATACGTCTACATAAAAAATAAATTAATTAATTAATTTAAAAAATAATAATAATAATAATAAAAAAAATTAAAATAAATTATAT
>JAOVVB010000046.1:7305627-7316026 GCA_028570985.1 Heterobranchus longifilis
ATATTTACACATTAAGTTTACTGAAAGTAAAAACAGTTGAAAGTCAGAGGACATTTCTTTTTTTGCTGAGTATATATTATATTTTTATAGTCATAGTATTTCACACCAAGGACCAAGTCTTAATACTTATAACATTAACACTTATAACACAATCTAGCATCAGTAGCATTATTAATGTACAGTATTTTAATGTAACTATGTGGTTTGCATGATGCTGCATATAGAGGAAACATCTAGTAGAATTGGGTGCCACAGCCTTCAACAAGTTGTAAAATACAAGTCTACCATTTACATAATATTGACATTTTTTTACATATTATTTAAATTTTGAACATATTGAGTAGTCAGTAAGACATTATATAATAATTACTTGGAGAAGTCATTGGACCACCAGCTGTGCTGCCTGCAAGCCATCGGCCATCATACACTGATGTATTCCAGTGGCTTTCACACGATCCGTCCAGAAAAGCAGCGGAGTAATTGCAGATATCCAGCTGACAGAAGCTTTTGCAGAAATCCTCCATAGACATCCTCGGTGCAAAATAAAGCCATATATTGAAATTGAAAATGCACTTAAAGATCTTATTTTTGGTTGTTTGTTGTGTGTTTGTGTGTGTGTGTGTGTGTGTGTTGGGGGTGTTAGGAGTTTAAGTGACTCCTACCAAAATTCTCCATCATCGCCAAACCTTGCATAGGTTTTGCGCTCTTCCTCAGTGACTGTCAACCATGTTTTCGATCTGGGATTATTACAAATAATACATGTAGAACATTTTAGTTAAATGGGTATTAATGGATTCAGGCAAAAGAAAACCAGTTTTGTCACATTTTCTTATGCAACAACAAAATAACACCAGCAAAAGACACACAAGATATTGGGAAGTCTATTCATTTGGAGTAGTAGTAGTTACTACTTAACTTACAAACTTAAGTTTGTTGGCAACTGAAAAACAAAAACTACAAAGAGTCTCAGCTTCAGGTACTCTGCGCTCAACAGAACATGAGTTTATTCAGATACAAAACACATTACTTAAACAGGCTCTTAGTGCGGGTAAAGAGACTTGCCTACATTTAATAGACTTAATTATGTCAGTCAAGTGATTTCCTATTTCACTACAATGATATAATATGTGTTTCATATTTTAACAGTTTATGACATTCTCATTAACACATTACACAACAGACAAGCTGATTGTGCCACTGTGACAAGGAACAAAAACATGGTGTTTGTATTATTTAGTTTATCTTATCTGAGTGCATAGTAAAGCTGAAATTAAAATCAGAATACCAAAAATATTATGAATATTTTGTTAATTTAAAGTATGAAACATTTAAACATTTAGATATTTATACAGCATGGTGGTTTCACAGTGTTTAATATAACACAGGCTCTTACCCATCGCTCCAATTTCCGTTCCATTCTGTATGTCCCCATGGGTTAAAAAGCCTTACCAGCTGAACTTGTTTGCCACTGCTTGTAACCTGTTAACACACCCAAGGATTATCTTTCAAAACCTCAGTCATTTAAAGAGTTTCAAAGACTACAAAAGGCAACAAGCTCTCTAATAAAAAATCGAAAAATTAAGGCAAGAAAAATTTTTCTTACTGGTATATTTTAAGTAAGCCTTATAATAGTGCATAAGATTTAAAGGTGCAGTTTGAAAATGGTTTTAAGCTATTTTGAAAGCCTCATGGAAAGTAAATTATGCTTCACTAAATTGCAGTGTAATCAATCTGAATTATTTGAACATTCCATACTTAAAACAGCATGGCAGTGGCCTTGGAGACAAGATGAAGCCTGTACATGGTGTACTAAGTGTAGAAGAAACCGAGTTGTCTGCACAGATCTCTTCCCTAACCTTGGGTTTAAACTGGAACACAGACCTGCCAACAAGGTGCCTCACCCAACATGAGTTACTCATTAATTTTCTTGTGGCTGAAATGTCAAATCCCAAAAATATTGCCTAAAACTTATAAGCTGCTTCTTTAAATTAGATTCGTAATACAGTAATATGACATACCATGGTGACCCCTGTGACAGTGTAGGCATGACCCTCCACTAGACCATTGTTCTGCGTGGGGTTACGCTGTGCCTGAAAAAAGACTCTTGTAAAGGTGGAATGGAATACACACATCCATATAATATATATGGTTTATTATGGAATTAGCACAATGATGCAATGTGCATCGTAATGGAACCATCTTTCTATGCTATCATAGACAAAGGTGCATGAAACAATAGTGAACAGTGAACAGTGTATTTACATTTCCAGGTGTACCACAACCCATCAGAGAGTTGGCTTTGGCTGCTCGATAGATTAGGTCAAACACATTTTGGGGGCTCTCATTTTGAAGGTCTAATGTCATGTGCACACCACCAGTAAAGTCCTTCAGGGCTTCAGATACCCAGCCAAATTTCATGTCTGCATAAGACCCACACACTCTGAAACAAATGTAAATTTTAATAATTAATGGCAAGTTATAATTATGGCTTTATTAGACTATATAGTTTAATACATTTAGACTGGGGCTTACTTGGCATATGCCTTTTCTAACAGAGCAGGCCAAAACTCAACAATTCCAGGACTTTGCGGAGTTGTAGGAATTTGGGGGCGTACAAAAATGAGTTGTCCATTAATGGTTGGCAGTTTGTCATCAATTACAACATCAACCCATCGTCCAAACCTCCAGAACTGTGAAAAAGAATGAAAATACCTTAAACTTTAATAAAACTTAAGTAAAATGCAAAAGTCAAGTGAAAGAAGTTTTAGCGAAATAATTACCCTAAAGTGAAATATTCCTACATAATCCTTTTGAAATGACTGTTCAGTGGGAAAGACCCTCTGAATGATGTCCTTTTGAAATGTTAGAGCACCAACGGCAGCTAGAAACCAGCAGTTTCCTTAAGGAGCAAAAGATTTTAAAGGGTCACTGCATGTCATTTTATTTGAAAGGTTTGTTTATATCCAGTGGCGGCTGGTGCAAAAATTTTTTTGGGGGGGCGCAAACAAAATAAAAATTAACTTTTAATAATTGCCTGTAAAAAGCCATAAGAAGTGCTGGAAAAGCACAGAGTGTAAGCTCGGATGCAATCACTTGACTGCTGCTTAATTAGAAGATCAGGTCGATCTGGTCCAAGCTCTTTAACTTTTTTCTTTCTTCGTCCGATCGCCTTGTGAAGGGGTATTTTAGCAAAGAAATTACACAATTTTCTCTCATATTTAGCTGGCCTCCATGTCAATCTGCTGACCATTAATAAGACTCATTGAGAATGGTCTAATCACATGAGCCCAAATATTTAAAAACAATACTGATTTGCCCGAGAGCCTGAATACAGGATAAAGCGGTATAGATGATGATTGAGAGTGAGTGAGAATATTGATTCGCCAAGAACAAAAGTGGGCGGGTTCAAGGCGCACAGTGCTTCACCCCAAGGATGATTTTTAAAAATCCAATTAGAGCTCAGCCTCAAATCTCATGCTTTTCAAAAATTTACGTGCCTACATAGACACTTGTTTGTCTGGCGCCCCGCGTACACCAACACAAATGAATGTAATACAGTTTAGATTTTTTTTTATTGTAAATAAATTATATTAGGAAATACAGAGGAATATTGTGACTAAATGACCATTTCATTATTACAATAAATAATTGTTATGGTAAATTATACATGTATAATATACGAAATTACTTGTTAAAGTAGCAATCTTCTTTGCCTAACTTTAAGGGAGCGGCACTACAATATAAAATGTTTATAAGCCATCATGCAGTTCATAATTATAATAAAATCGATTATACCATGAGAATATGTTACGTATGAATTCATCGGTCATTATACAGTACACACAGCCCTCAAAAAAAAAAAAGTCTGTTAACAGTTTATAACTTCATTATAAAAAACAGTATTAATGATGAACAGATTAATGATGTTAATCAATAATTAAAAGAATGTGTATAATGAATGAGGGATGTACTATAGCATACAGTAAAAGTTAATGTCCCAGATTAAATATAACACGCTATGCAAAATGAGCTTGGTTTGTGTTATAGTGTGCTGCAAACTCTACTTGTAATGCATTATGTAAATAACACATTGGTATAAAATGCAATGCATATTCATAAGTAATTAAAACAATGTGCATTCTGCCTTATGCATGCTTTAAAAAAATTGCATGAATGTATAAAAGATACAGCATAGAGTAAAGTCTTCTATAAGAGTCAGAGCTATGTATTATCAATGCATTTAAAAGGCAGAATAAAATAAAAGGATGTTACAATTTATAGTTCTTTATGCATTACAAACTGTTAACATGACACAGTACAGTATAAGTATTTAAACACATTAAACCAACAAGCTCTGCTTTGCATAGTGCATTATAAGACAAATAACGGTTAATTCATTAATAATCATAATGTGTGTAGTGTCTTGTAAATGCATTATAACATGTTAAGGGTTATAGTTATGAGTTAGGTATCAGAAATATACATGTATATGTCAAATGTTAGAAGTGATTTTTTTTTTCTTTAAAAGTATACACCATGTTATAACTGTTTATGCAAATGTCTTAACTATCATTATTATGCATCATGAAATATTCATATGATGTCACATGAATAATGGTCGTACTGCATGTACTACACCAAGTGTCACTTTGTATAGTGTACTTTGAGAAGATGTAATAGTGATACAAAGTGCTGCTCATAATGCATCAGCCTAACAAAATGTATTACAAGCAATTTTTCAAACTGTGATGCCTTTCCATATTTTTCATTTGAAAATTATGAATGCAATCATGAATAATTGCTTAGAATGAAGTAAATATAGAGGTATGACCAGGTCAGAAGAGTACACGGACACTCGGGGGGCTGAAGGCTTACGGAGCAGATGCAGAAAGGTGAAAGGTCATATCGAGGCGTCAGAGTTTAGCTGTCTGCAGCCTCTCTTTGTGTTTAATAAACGAAATTCATTAAAAGAGGTGTGGGAGAGCCCCTGTTGGCAGCCAATCTCTCTCTCGCTCTCCTCTCCTGCCTTTGTGCGATCAGAAGAGCCATGGTGATTCCTTGCTCGGCTCCCAAAGCTACAGGGGGAATTTCTCTCAGAAGCTGCCCGTTCCTCACCCGCATTTCCGAAAGCTTTTCATTTGTATCCCCTGGAAACCGCTCTGCATTCTTTATACTCTCTTTCAAAAAAAAAGGAGAGAGAAGAAATGGAAGGCGGGGGAGAGAGAGAGAGAGAGAAAGAGTGAGAGAGAGCCCTTACACGTTTGGCTATGCTCTTTGATCACTCGTTTATCTTTAAAACAGATGGTTGTCCACTGTGCTGTTTATGTCAACACATGCCCGTTTGAAAGAGCCGTTGCGTGCCTGGGCAATGCCTCTCTTGAAACCAATGAATCGCGAATCATAGGAAATAAAGGGGGTTAGCTTGGATATGCTAACAAAGCCCTTTGCTCCTCGAGAGCCCCTGGGCTGTTATTTTGAAGCATAATATCCATGTCTGCAACCAGGTTCTTTACATAATTTTCCTAAAACATTATACGCACCTCGCAAAAGAATACAGTGAAGATTATCTGCTAATCTGATTATTGTTCAATTACGAAGGCTCACTGGTCTACAAATCCCCAGAGATTCAGCATTTTCACGCTTACAGTCTTTGAAAATGATCTAATTTTGATAGTGGCTGGCAGCTATTGAGTGGCGTAAGGGGCTGAATTCTGCATTGCATATGAGATGAAGAGTGTAACATATATTATATACAATACAATATATATAATACAATATATACAATCATGTTCAAAAAATTTTATCGTAAGTGATTTTATGTAAAAAAAAATTATAATAATAAAAAAATCATCGGTTCGTAGGCAAAGACAAAAATTCAGATAAATAACTTTTCCAGCATGCCCTTATTTATTTAACCAAAAAAAAAGGAAAAAAAACGTCAGGCAATACCAAGTTTCTCTCTTTCTGCTTCCACAGGACTTCCACAGGTGTGCAGACCTCTCTAAAAGCGAAAGTTTTGGCAGTTTGATGTTCTGGAGAATTCAGGTGTGTGTTAACACAATGCCAAGAGGGAACAACATAAAGCAATGGACTTAGAGAAGATCAGACCATACAGTGCTCCAAGAAATACGAAGAAAATTGCAAATGTTGCATCTGCGACACTGCAGACTTCATTGAGCATGATACATGTTAAAGTCTATGACAGCACAATTGGAAGAAGACTGAACAAGTAAGGTTTGTTGATAAGGGTTGCCAGGAGACCTTTCTAAAATGAACATGGAAGCACAACTGAAGTTCACAAAACTGCATCTGAACAAAGTACAAAGCTGCTAGATAAATGTCCTATGGCCAGATGAGACCAAATTGGAGTTGTTTGGCCCTAATGCTCAGTACCACGTTTGGCAATAACCAAAGAATATTTCAGCAAAATCACCTCATACACACACACACACACATCAAGCATGGCTGTGGAGGGGTGATTATTCTGGCTTGTTTTTGGAGCCACAGGACCTGGGCATCTTACAAAATCAATCAATAAGCTCACCATAAAATTCCCCTCCTATACCAGAGTATTCTAGAGGTAATTCTGAGACCAAAAGCTAAAGCTTGATTGGGTCCTGAACTGAACAATGATCTGAAGCACACTAGTACATCTACATTCAAAAATAGGTTTTTAATTAATTAAATAAATAAATAAATAAATAAATAAATGTTGTCAAAGTCCAGACCTCAACCCAATTGAAATGCTGTGGCAGGGCGTTAACAGAGCTGTGCATATGCAAAGTTCCAAAAACGTCAATGAACTGAAGCAATATTGTAAAAAAAGAAGGGGCCAAATTGCTCCACATTGATGTGAGAGACTGATAAAGTCATACAGGAACCGATTATTAGCAGCAAGTTGTTGCTGCTAAAGGTTGATCAAGGTTGAGACGCATCTGTGTGAACTGTACACACAATCATTTGTTTTGGCCATTAAAGGAGTTCCTGGGAGGCCAACGTTTCAGACATCAAGCTGGCAGTCCGATCATGCCTCTGGCGTACTGAGAAAACTTTATACCTTGATGGTATCCAAGCACTAGAGAAGCTCTGGGATAAGAGCATTAGTGTAGTAGAGGATTATATGGAGAACTGTTCTGTTATTCTGCACAATCAAATTCGGTTTGACTGGAATGTCAATGGTAAAATCACCACTGAAAATTCTTCTGGGTCGAGCAGTTTGAGCTTTCTAAGTAACATGAAAAACAATGCTTTCCATCTTATTAACTTTAAGAGACAAAAAAAACCCCAAAAAAACAGGTGCTAACCGGGACTAACTTGTTTACCAATCACTGTGGGATATGCCAGGCTACCTTGAGCATGGATTATTTTCCCATAATAGCACACCTTGTTGTGTGTTGTTCCATACTTATACCTTACATATTAAAATTCTTATAGATTTTTTTTTAATAATTTTACCATACAATACATTTTACTCCTGAAGCACATGACCTTCATTTCATGCCATCAAAAAACACTACAGTAAGGTACTGCATTTTTTTCGAGGGTCTTTAGTTCTCTGTGTTTTTAACATGTTGTCTTGATTGACATTACAGCCCTGTCAAGGACATCTCTCTACACTGTGTTCTTTGGTTGCTGTGGCGGAGGTGTAGGCAATTTAAGCCTCATCATATCTGCTGGGGGTGCATTGCCTTTCGTTAAGTGGCTTTGCAAAAGCTGATGCCTGCAAGCCTTGTCAAGGTTGTTGTCGGCGATGACTCTTTAAGCGGTGACAGGACGTGTCGGAGATGAAAGTTCCGCGCAAAAGAGTGACAGGGGTAAGAAGAATTACGGCGGGATCAACTTCGACAAATGAGTTTTTAAAATGTTGCTTACACGAGAACATGCAGGAATATTACCTAATCAGTCAAATCCTTACAAGCTGACACCTTGACTGAAGGCTTGACGAGTTCTTGTGCTCCCTTCAGTCCACCGGGAGAAGCAGATAGAGAGAAAGAACAAGAATAAAATGACAGAAAGAACAGGAACACTAAGGTCATTTTTATGGTCTGTGACTTTTTTTTTGCCACCTTGTTATATTCACTTTTTATTCAATAATACATTTAGAAAAAACAATCTTACTGAAAAGGTTTTTCCAGTATATGATTATAATTATGTTTTTGCCTGCTGAGTTTGCTACAGTTTATTAGTTATGTTCTAGATATGATCTCAATATATATCCCCTTCCCTTCCCCTCATTATCTATACCACTTAATCCTGTATACAGGGTCACGGGGGCCTGGAGCCTATCCCAGGAGACTTAGGGCACAAAGCAGGGTCTACACTGGACAGGGTACCAATCCATCGCAGGGCACACACACACTAATTCACAGACTACGGTCAATTTGGAAACAGCAATTAGCCTAATCTGAATGCAGAAGAACATGCAAACTCCATACACACTCTATGCACACAGAATCAAACCTGAATGGGAATCAAACCCAGAGGTGCAAGTTCGACAGTGCTAACCGCTAAGCTATCGTGCCGCCAATCTCGATATATATTCTTATTTATTTATTTATTTATTTATGTTTGAAAGCTTTAGCACTGGTTACACTGCATTTGTGAGCCATGATGGACTTCACATTAAAATTTCTAAAAGCAAATTATGCAGACTGCGATGGATTGGCACCCTGTTCAGGATGTACCCTGCTTTGTGCACCTAATCTCCTGGGATAGGCTCCAGGCCCAAACAACCCTGGACAGGATAGTTCCCCAAATCTTTAGACATCTTTCTGCACTGGCTTCTTACCCATTGTGATCTCTGTAGAAAGAATGCAAAGATTATATTTTGCGCTTTATGAGCCAGACTTACTTGCATTTTTTATGAGTTCTTGAGGAATAGTTCTCCAGGTTTCCTCCAGTCCCTGTACCTGAGCAGTTTCAAAAGGAATGTCTTTTGTTTGTTAAGTGACCCTTGAATAAATAAAGCATAAAAAGCATCTAACTTAAGGCACAAACCAGTGAGAAACAGGTGCAGGTGATAACAGATGATTAGGCCAGTGATTACGATACTGCTGATGCTGATGTTGAGTGGTTGGAACAGGCAAGAGGGGAAATGAGGTTGCTGCTGAGGATGTTACATTAACAAACTTAAATTGTTTTTAAATCATTTTTTGGCACTTTTCAGCCTATCAGAGTAAAACATTTAATTTGATTTAATAAAGAAATTAGGGCTGCCTCAAGACATTTGCACAGCATTGTATGTACAGTAGTGTATATAGCACATTTTACCACCTTAATTGTCATTGCGTAAGAGCACATGCATACCTACCAATATTTTATGTGTACAACCATACATACATACAACCCAATTTGTCAATTTTTTGGCTTCTAGACAGAAAGATACCCAGTGGGTTTTCCCTGATCACCACACACACACACACACACGCGTGTGATTATATTTTAATACTAACTGAAGCTGTTTATCTGAGATTAGCAGCTTTACCTCACTAAGGCCTCTATCAGCCCAAATTCTAATTCAACTAGATTAGAAAAGAAATCCTATTTGGCTTTTAACGTTCATTTCCAAATCCACACTGTGCAGTACAAGCAAAGCTTTCTGTTTGTGTGTCCTTTATCGCCCGAAAACTACTAATGCCTCAGGTATTCATACCCCGGGCCGCCAGGGAAAAGCTAATACAAGATCTGATGGTGTAAACCCACTTCGACTTAGGCACATCTCAGCCTTTTACAGCTGCTTTTGAGCGTACAATAGCAAGAGAAGAGAAGAGAGGATGAAGAGTTACCTCTTGAACTGTGTAATTTGCATCATGGATCCCACTTCAGTCCTGGCCTTTTTGTGGCTGCTGAGATGTTGAAGGACTCTTAAAGTAAGACCTTGAAGAAATAAGCGCACGTGGGCGTTCACGGCCCGGCAGATCTCACCTTCAGCTCTAAAGGCTTTACCTGAAAATCAGTCATCTAAAGAAATGATGGAGGGTTTCCGCCGATGCAGGTGACAAACGCAGGGCGCTGATTTCATCAGCAGTTTGATTGGATGTCTCCTTCAAGTTAAGTTTTTCCGAAGTTGAAAAATTAAGCCTCTTGTTGCTAAGCCGCTGACAGTAAATAAACAAATCATCAAAATTTTATTTGATTTTGAGGGATGTTCTGATTCTGTGCATACCAGTTTGCTTGTGCTGACGTTTATTTCTGAACAAATGTTTGACGTGCTTGATTAAAACATGTTATTGCATTTTTTTTTCCCTGGGTCCTCTCATGGCTGTTAAATATATAATTCCTTCTGTAATCAAATTCCCCCTGTCACATAATGACAGGTAATCAAGTGGAGCCTTTTGCATTTTAGATGGTCAGACAGAGCTATCTAACTATATTAAACTCTGCATAAAACATTTATGAT
>JAOVVB010000046.1:7318246-7344485 GCA_028570985.1 Heterobranchus longifilis
ATTTTGTGTTAATTATTTTTATGTATTTATTTTTTTGGGCTGTGGAACAAATAATTTGAGTTTCCATTATTTCTTATGGGAAAGTTTGGTTTGGTTTGGTTTACGAGTGTTTGGAATGAATTATGCTCGTAATCCAAGGTTCCACTATACTGCATAGAAGAAATCTACAGAGATGTCTTAGATGCATCTTTTCGTTCGAATTTCAATATATACATCTATTATTTGTCTGGATATATTCCAGTGTTGCACTGTTAATTTTATTTGACAAATAAAATAATGACAGCAAGGGACAACACTCATTCACTCACTCATCGTCTATACCGCTTTATCCTGTACACAGGGTCACGAGGGGCCTGGAACCTATCCCAGGAGACTTGGGGCACGAGGCAGGGTACAGCCTGGACAGGGTGCCAATCTATCACAGGGCACACACACATACACACACTTACTCACACACTATGGGTAATTTGGGAACGCCAATTAGCCTAACCTTCATTTCTTTGGACTGTGAGAGGAAACTGGAGTACCCGGAGGAAACCCACCGAGCACGGGGAGAACATGCAAATTCCATGCACTCAGAATTAAATCTAACCCGGACCCTGGACGTGCAAGGCGACAGTGTTAACCACTACACCACAGTGCCGCCCATAGGACAACAATCTAACACCAAATGTTAATCACTGATGCTAAAGGCAGAACAAATTCTGAAGCTATTAGTAATTTACACATTTATTAAAGTCATACTGTTGTCATGGCATGAGCTAATATTGGCTATTCCCAGGTATGAGGTGTACAGCAGTTGTGTTTCAGCTTGTAATATCTCTGCTTGGCTCCTACAGCTGCGCTGGTGAGCAGTCTACTAGCCGAAACTAAACAGCACTCTCCAGTTGGATTGAACCAAATACCCTAAAAGCAAAGTTTGTGTGCACAGTTCATATTTCAAATGAGACTATAAAACATACAGAAAAACACATTTGAGTTCAAAATTGTATATTAGCAAGAATAATTAAATCACGTACTGCAAAAATAGAATTTAACAATTTCTACAACTTGACAAATTCATAATGCCTCTGATTGGATGCTCTGCCTACTGCATATGATATCTGTGCACTTTTTTGGCAGCAAGCTTCAGAATCTTGAGAATTGAAATCTGGTTTCTCTTGGGTAAAACAAAAAATGTTTAAATGTTTTAGCATGATGATCTTATCAGGTCACCGGGCTGAAGGGAAGTTCTCAAAATTCCATTTTTGTCACGACATGAGCTATCAAACCTTTTTGTGTGAATCCCTTGTGAGAAAATGGTATATACTGGCCAAAAGACCTGTGCTTGGTCAGCTGCAATGTCAATCAAATTGAAAGTCCTTGGTTCATAGTTTGAAAGTCCTTGGTTCCCAGTTATGCTTTTTATCAAGCCATACCAGTCTAGCTGATTAACTGATTGAAAGTTACAAAATCATGGCTGTTGTTAGGGAAGACATTATCAGATTAAGTTGCTGTCGCATAATTAGCTTATAGCAATGCACTTTATACTTACATACAAAAATTCTACTCAAATCTAACAGAGATAAATGTGAGAAACCTAACTAGCAAACTATTTGAGATGACAGAAGAGTCCAAATTGCATACTTGTGCTCATTCATTCATCGATCCTGACATTTCATTGAGGATCGATCAAAACAGGCTAGTTTTCTCTGCATGAAATGCATATTACACAGTGCACAGATTATTTGGTTACATTCATGGATATAATGATTTAAAAAGTTGCATCTATGTATAATAAGTGAAAAGAAACTTCAAATTTCCATTTTAGCGATTGTCCTTTATTCCCAGTCCTCTCTGCTAGTCCATCCTAATTCTGTCTGCATCCACGGTGCAGCCATGTCCTCCCCGTTTATCCATTAGGTCAGGGTTTTCAGCATTCAGCTGCTCTGACGAGGCAGCCCTTCGTGCTCCGTGCCGAGAGAAAAAAACCTTCACTCCAGCTCAGCATCAAACCGTAACCTTTCTCGACTTGAATTACACCGAGGAAGTTTGGTGCATGCTGCGGCACTGTCTCTTCAGCTCATCCCTCCAGTGGTGCTGATGAGAAGTCCACATGTGTGCCCAATCTCCTGCCGTCCGGCCAACACACATCGCACGCTATGCAGCACTGACGTCCCTGAGCATGCACGCATCCATGCATGCACACGTACACACACACACACACACACACACACACAGGAACACTTCCGTACACATACATTTACTAAATCACATACCTGACAGTGAAGTATGTGATTTGATAGAACATGTATTTGATTCAATTTTACACTCTTTAAATTGTAACAATGATTTAAGGATAATTTTTTTTTTAATGAATCACAATCTATGGTGCCAAAACTTTTAATTTGTTGTGTCGTGGAAAAAGATGATAATTTTCATTATACTGCACAACCGGACCACTCTTCACCATGGAAAAACATGCTGTCTATATCACTATTTATATTTTTGTGAGTCTTGGTATATGCGCTTGTACCTTGTGTGTCTGGGCTTCTACCACCTTAAGTGTTGTGTGATACACATACACATAACACTACCCCAAGTACCAACCAAAGCCACTAGTAGTACAAAGCTATTGGGCTGCGATCAGCTCTAGTATTTTGTGTAGTGAAAAAAAAGACCCATGTATGGTATGTGACAAAAACTAGCTTAAACACACCAGCATGACCTCAGAGAGTTCATTACAAGATCACAAGCCACTGCGAAGCATGAAGAAAAGACAGGACTGGTTATAGGCCAGGCTAAAAGCACACAACAACAACAACACAAAAAAAAAAAAAAAACGCTCTCCAACAAGGACTGATGATTAACTTGTACCTGAGTGATGGACTGAGGAAAGTGCAGAAGAAAAAGGAACTGCTTAGGGCCAAGTGGAACATTCTCGACTGGCCAAGTCAATCATTCACCCCGAGTCCCACTGAGCTGCATTTCACTTATTGAAGACAAGACTGAAGGAAAAAGTCCTGGAAAAAAAATAAAGCAGGATGTGGAAATGGCTGTGTTAAACTCCGCAGCCATAAAAGATACCCAGAGTTCTGTAATGTCATGTACTGTATGTTGAATTTCATACATCAGAAATTTCAGTATTAAATACGTCCACTATTTTACTATTGCCTATGTTGTATTTATAAGACTGCACTGTTGAATTGGTCAGAAGGTGTTAATTAATTTTCTGTAACATTAGCTTAGACAGTAGTGCTGACTACAAGTTCATGTTTATATTAATGCACTTCTAATGTTCTAATATTCTAACATTTCTATAGTAACAGGGGTATGTACGGTGGATGCAACACAAAATCTAAAACTAACAAATGTACAGATTCAAATGTTATGTTATTATTATATATATATTTTTCTATTATTATTAGGATTATTATTATTTTAAATCTTTTAGTTATGTAGATGGTAAAGCTGTCTGTAAGGACAATCATTACATACTGTATGTATGGAGGGAGTTTCCAGTGCTTTGTAAATTTTCACTATGGGACCTGACAATGAGTTTTGTTTTGTTTTAGTTTTTTTGCCACGGTGGCATGGTGGTTAGCACAGGGTCCAAGGCTCGATTCCAGCCTCGGGTCTGTGTGCATGGAGTTTTCATATTCTCCCTGTTCTTGGTGGGTTTCCTCCTAGTACTACAGTTTCCACAGTCCAATACATGCAGATTAGGCTAACTAACTTTCCCAAATTGTCTGTAGTGTGTATGTAAGCATGTTTATCCATCCACTATCTAGATCACTCATCCTTTTTTGTGGTTATGGGGGATCTGGAGCCCATCCCAAGGAACTCAGGGCAAAACACAGTGTACACAATGGGGTGTCAACCCATCACAAGGCACAACCAAACATAATCACACAACCAATTATACACTATGGGCAATTTGCAAACCCACCAATCACAGGGATGATATATTCAAGAGCACATCTACAAGAACACACAAGAGGTGACATTTGAACCCCCAACCCTCGAGGTGCAAGTGATAAGCCACTGTGCTACTAGTGTCCTTCATTGCTGTGATATAAAGGGCATAAATTGGAAGGTCCCAGGTTCAAACCCCAGCACCACGAAGTTGCCCCTGAGCCAGGCCCTTAACCCCTTAACTGCTCTAATGTATAAATGAGATAAAAAAAATTATAAATCGGTCTGGACAAGGGCTTCTGCCAAATGCCATATTTTAAATGTATTACATGTGTTGTATTTATTTACATCTTTGCTTTTTTGCAGTGTATAATATGACAGACTAGTGTTAAAAAGACTTGTTATTCTTGATTATCTGAAATAGAGTGATTCACCAGTTTCTTGAAAATTATCTACAATCTAATACACTGATCCACCATAACTATAAAACCATTAACAAACCATTGTGTCGCTGAGGTGGCTCTGGGGATCTCACTGGGGATGTGCGGTTGTACAGAATATGGCACTGGCTCTTTTGGGTGCTGTGGGTTGGATTTGTTAGTATGGCATATTCCATGGGTACTTGATCATATTGAGATCTGTGCAATTTGGAGACCAAGTCAACAACATTAAACTTTTCTCCCTGGCCCATATGTTTCAGGCTGTGGTAGACTAGTTGTTTTCTTTTTTTTTTGGCTTTTTTTTCCTGTTTTCTTTGGGGTATTGGCAGACAGGATGTCCATTGGTCCCTGTATGGGTAAGCCTTGGGTGCCCATGATCCTGTCACCAATTTACTGGTGTGTAATTGATAAATCAATGTTATTCAATTCACCTGGATGTGGTGTTGATATTATGGCTGATTGGTGTACATCCTTGGGGTACAGTTGACTAATTTCAAGCAAGAAAAACATGCAAAACCATGTTCTCTTATGCGATTCTAGCATTAATGTAAAGTGCATTCCAAAGGCAGCAAATTGGAAATACCTACTAAAGGTTAATAAGACGTGCTAGAAAGAAAATACTTATTATATAACCACATCTTTATTCCATCATGCCATGGATGACCTTTTTAGGATGTGCAACAACCTGAGATTGAGTTTTTATGTGTGTGTGTGTGTGTGTGTAGGAGAAATGAGTGTGATTGTGGTTTGAACCCTCAGCCTGATTAACCTCAGTGAAATGCAATGACAGTTTATCTTTGTTATTTAATTGATACTTCACTTGAATAATGTCAGACTATGCATTATCGGGGCGCTTACTTCTTCTTTGTAGACTCTACATATTATGTTTTCCTTGTCCAATTTTTTAACAGTCAAATAATGTCATATCTAATAATATATGATACATTCGGGTCATACAACAATAACAGTTCGTTGTTTCCCAAATGTAATTGTAGAAATGTCTGCACAACCACAGGAAAGCCAACGGGACCTTTTCATTCACTGAAATGATTAGTGGTCAAAGCCACAGTAATGAATCATGTTTTCTTTTTGTGTGTGTGTGTGTGTGTGTTTGTGCATGAGTGCTGTATGTGTAGCCCTTAGTGATCAAATCGCATTGATCCACTGCCTCGTGATGGTTTGTCTCCCATTTGCCCCCTTTGCCATAATGGGACCCTGGCTTATTTTGATGATGAATTAGATTTCCTAGTTACTCTGGTAACCATGTGGCCTGCCAATCACATGCAATCAGCGTTTTCTTTTCGCTCTCTCGCGCACTCATTGCTGGGGATTAGGACCCTCTCAGCAGGGGGTCACGGGGCACTCAGTGCAAGCCAAGGAGCACTGAGGAAGTTTAGCCCGTGCTGTTTGGAAACTTCTCCACGCGCGACCCGTCACTTCTTCTAACGACTTGTTAAACACAGCTGAGAAACGCAAAGATACTGAGAAAGCCAGCTGTTGACTCGGCTCACACTTCAGTACGAGGCTTTTCTAACTCGGAGTGCTTACTTTGGCACATTAGAACCTGAAGTCAAGGAGGAAGATGGATTTATCTATTTATTTATTTTTTTATTTATCATGCTGTTATTAGGATCCAAATTGGCTGGTACGGTGGGCTGATTTTAATGTCTTTTTTATTATTTATAACAAATTAGAAAAAAAAATAACATTAAACAGAATTTAATTAAGACAGTACCCTTCTCCTAAATCACACCTCTAACATATTATTTTAAATGTGGAAAATTTGGGAAATGAGGTAATCTTCAATTTCAAACATAATTAATTAAATCCATTGTGCTGGCATATAGTTAATGGCCCTAATTCACCATTAGTAGTATATTTTCCTCTGCATCTGGAAAAAAAAAGAAAGAGAGAGAGAGAGAGAGAGAGAGAAACCATTCAGCATCATTTCCTTTTGCATACCAAAAGTCATTCAAACGAGGGACCTTAAACCAGGACCAATGCAGTATTCATGCCATTTTAATTACAATGTTAAACCATTATTTGTTTCAACACCTGGTTAAGCCATTCAGGCTTGTTTAAATCCCCCCTTTTTCCATCCCAGGTGTGTAGGAAAGGCTCAAAGGGGTGAATAGGTCTGCCACAACAGGAACATAATCAAGTCTGCGAGCTCGCCGCTGAATGAGCCTGTGGGATGAGATCAGATGGAACACACTCCAGTGCTTAGAGACAGAGTGTGAGGTGGATTATGCTGAAAAGAGGATTTAGTCAAGGATGTGCCCTCAACTTTTTTTTTCCCCCTCTCTTCTCATTCTCTTTTTTTCCTCTCTTAGTAGTAAGCATGATGAATAGCACCTTTTCTGGAGCAGTATTAAGAAACTTGAATGTTAGCTTAAAATCTGCAGCCTTTGTTGTGCATTTCTCTGCATATATCTGCGTCGAGGCTGAGGTGATTGGAGCCAAGAGGCCACGCTGTTCGGCCATTGCAGTTTAGATGGATCTAGTTCTAAAAAAAAAACCCTCTCCAAATAGCTTCTATTCTTCCCCTCAGCCTCAACTTCTTTGAAGCAATGGTTGTACCTTTGTAATTTACGGTGTCATTAGCAGGGCCACATTGAAGAACTTGACCCCTGTGGAGATTTTGTTTGGACCAAAGCTAGCTTACCTGGTTAAGGTGTTTTTATCAGAGGATCATCCCCTTTTGAAAAGGAGGCATCAACTGAAAGAGACAAGAATTAGGTCTTGCTAATTGAAATAGAAATGTAACGAGAAAACACCCATTCACCTCCTGCCTTTTTTTTTTTTTCAGTCACCAGCCTTTTTTCCTGGGGATCTTATGTTCTTTGTATGTCTCACCCAGCCCCTGTTCTCACACATTAAATACGAAGCCCATAGAAAATCCAACTTAACAAATTAATGTCCACTAATAACCCTTCACCAGCCTCTTGGAAATGGATTAAGACCTTCTTAGCACTTTCTTCCAGCAAAATTTAATTAAGACTTAGATTGGGTTTTGAAGATGTCTAGGCAGATTCCCACTACAAGCACGGATCGTACTCAATTTTGGACCAAAATAAGCTAATCGGCTTGGGTAATAATTAGCCTATCTACTCTTAAGTGATTCCCAATTATCTTATCTCTGTGTAAGTTAATTTAATAAGTAAATTCTGGCTTCTAGTCTTGGTGGAACTACTTGTTCATGTTTAAAAGGTTAGATTGTGTTTCTTCTGGCTTTGAAGGAATTTGAGACTATGCTCATTACCATTCACATTACCAGGTTGAAGGAACACAAATCCATTTTCTGGCCCATATTTTTTAAGGGTGTGTGGACACAAAAATCTGATCTTTGCAAATCGAAGCTGAGACATTTCTATTGGTGGTCATACCTGTTTGAACAGCTAAATAAAATCTCAATTTTTGCAGGTTTGAGTTTTTTTTTTTTTTTTTCAAATGATGCAAGAAGCATTTCAAATTGATGGAGAATATGCTGTGGATGTTTTCTTTGAGTTATAAGAGTGATTAAAAACATAAATTCCCAAATATTATGATGTCAGTATGTTGTTTTGGTTATACAAGTTTGAATTTTGAATAATTTTCCAAAAAAACACTATAACAACTCCACTTCCCACAGTTCCATCATAATGGAGAAATCAGCCTGCAGTTGTGTTTGTGGTCATTTAAGTATGCGATTTAGTATCAGTAATATGTTGGGTGAGTTTTATTACAAATTATAGCAAACTCATACCTTCATTGTTTTTTTGTGGGTAAAAAAGGGGTGGGGCTTTTCGTTGCACACAAAACCTTTTTAGTTTCAAAGATTGTTGAAGTTTTCACTGTTGTCAACCTCCTTCTCTAACAGTTTCAATTTCACTTTAGTAGCTTAACAAAATAATATAGTATATCATAGTACAAGTATGTGTGCTATGATGTCCATAGTATCTGCTCATACATCTGCGGTTCCATAAGGTTATAATAGTATCCTTATGGAAGGAAGACATAGTGAATGCGGCAGCTTTCCACAGACAATAAAAGACTTGGATTGGGTTCTGAAGAAAAAAAAACTAAAATAGATTGGGTTTTGAAGATGTCTTATTTCACATATCATGAATGGTAAGTGATGCATACCTTTAGTTCATGAATACTGGGGTAACTGCAATGGCAAGAACAGAGTGTTAATGTATTTTTCCTTGGCTTCAACATTGGCAAATTTTTTTTTTATTCTTTAGTTCACTCATGGCTGATGCTACTTCGACCAGCCAGTAGTTTACTTTCCTCTTATCACATGAAAGAAAGTATTATGATTGGCTTTTCTGGATGTATTTTGCTAGGTAATGTAGCTGTTTCGTGTTACGGTTTGCCTAAAAAGTGGATGATTATTAAAAATAAGTATTTTTTTTTTAAATAAGTATTTTGTAGTGGTATTCAAATGAAAAATCTTGTATGCCAGAGGAAAATAATTTGACAGAATGAAAGTAACAGTGCTGTTTAATGCGTTTTGCATTACATCCAATATCAGCAATGTGGCAAAACTATAAATGTAGGACAGCAGCAATAGCGAATTTTAGATTAAATTGGAAATTGGAGACTTGCTTAATATTTGGAAAAATGATTTAAGTAAAACTGTAATTTGTGGTGACGAGGAACAGCATAAAATGCAGGCACGTAAACTCAGCATGTGTTTAATTCAGGGCAATCCAAAAATCATAGTCATTAGTGTAGCGTCCATAGAGTAGGTCAGTGAACAGGCAGGAAGAAACAGAGAGGAATAAGCCATATTCATAAAACAAAATAAAGGCAGGGTCAGAAACAGGAAATGCACTGAGCAGAGACAGAGAACAAAGAAACGCAAACTTAAATCTCAATAAGACTTCACATTGAGAGAAGAAAACATCAGGGTTTAAATACATAAAACAAATCAGAAATAACCTGAAGATAGATGGAAATGTTTAAGAAAAACAGCAACCACAGAGAAAAGGTTTAACATTATAAAAAAGAGCAACCCATGACACACAGAAGCAGCACTGTTTGAATTTGAAGCTGCTATAATGAAAGTATTGTAACACAAACTATCCTACCAAAACCATCATTGCTCAAAACACCTGCCCAAGAAATGTGTATGTCTACATATGGGGTGTTCAAATTAAAGAAAGATATGGGTATGTTTTTTGTTGTTGGTTTCACATATGGACTGTCAAGATAAACCATCAACATAAACAGATCCATCCATATGTAGAGGCAGTGGTGGCTCAAATGGTTAAGGCTCTGGGTTACTGATCACTGAGTTTCTGAGGTTAGCACCGCCAAGCTGCCACTGTTGAACTCTTGAGCAACACTCCCAACCCTTTCTACTCCAGTGTACTGTGTAAATCTACTCCAGTACTGTATGCTAGCTGACCCTGCGCTCTGATGCCAGCTTCCTTACTGGGATAAGTACATGTGACAAATAACTGAATTTTATTTTTTTGCATGGAAATTTTTTTTTTTCACTTTTGGAATAAATAAAAAAAAAAATTTAAAGTCCTCTCAAACAAAGGCATGATTTTGAACCCTGTGCGAAAAGTGACTGTTGATTATGACTTGGTTTGGCCTCTTCAATCATATAAATCTTCATCTACTTGTATGCATGTAAGAGTTTACAGTACCTTCGCCTTTTTCGCCTTCACCAACTCAACTAAAGGCATGGGGGAGGAGAAAGAACCAACCCAGTGTTAATTTACTTAAAGCAGCAGGGGAAACCAGGCTGGACACTGACCATTACACAGCAGGAATGAGGTGTCCAGCTGACTGTCCTTTTAATCGACAGCAGCAGGCTTAAGGAATTTAACAGCATGGGTTTTTTACCACAGTTTTAAAACAAATAATGTTTATGGAAGATTTACGAGGCAGTGGCATTGTTGAAGATTTTCTCTCCTTTGCTTCATTTAATTAGTGCCTCCGACTGCCCGCCTTAAGGAGGCACACAAGCCGTCGGAGGTGTCATCTTGATTATTTTACCAGACCTTTTCCCGAATGTTTCCCACACTCGAATATTTCTACCATGCTCATGTGCGCTCAAG
Source organism: Heterobranchus longifilis (assembly GCA_028570985.1). Taxonomy (NCBI): domain Eukaryota; kingdom Metazoa; phylum Chordata; class Actinopteri; order Siluriformes; family Clariidae; genus Heterobranchus; species Heterobranchus longifilis. The sequence goes on from JAOVVB010000046.1 coordinate 7,328,637, forward strand.
GGCCGTGGTTAACCAGGTTAAAGCAGCAGGTTTGATGTAATATTCTCCTCACCTGCCAATGTGCTCCACCGTTTGCCAGGGTTAAAGTGAATCACAGATCTGCAGGGTTGCCTCTGGATTAGATATGAAATTCAAATGCATTGATATGTCGTATAAATCAAATCAGGAGACAGGAAGATGCCATGTGTGTAAGATCATTGTCCTTCCAAAAGGGTCATATAGCACTCTATTATGTCTAAATAGTGTGGCTTTGCTCTCTCAGCCATCACACTCCACATCCAGCAAATAACAGAGGACTTATCGCGTGCTTCATTCGCCCTGTGCTCAACACAGGCCGAGGAAAATATCGGTTTGCAATCAGATACAAAATCCAGTGCAGCTGGTTTTTATAGTGCGTAGTTTTGATTTCGCAGACAAAAATCACACATCATAAAATATTTCTTTGGTCGTGACTTGAAATCGAGTTGATTTTGTGATCATTGCTACAATGTCAATCTAAAAGCCAGTGATAGCACCGCATAGACTTAAATAACCTTAGTTAGAAAGCTGTATTTCTAACCCAGCTAGAAATACAGTAGTGGAAATTAGAAAATGTAAATGAAATGAATGATAAAACTATTTTGTACCTCAAGCTTACTTGATTTTTTTTTGTTGTTTCCTGACTTAAAGAAACTTTCTGTTTATGTACTTATTCACATATGGCATGGACCTAAATCACATTGATTGATGATATAAATAGAATGAAGAAATCTTCTAACATGAACAGCACATTAATCACGTAGACTGTTTTTTTTTTTTTTCACAGAATTGTATTAAGAACTTTTACACACACTAGCTCAGTATTAAAAGGTATTAGGTTTAGGAGTACGAGCATACTGGCACTACCACGCAGCCATTCTTGGGCCTCTGTGGTATCCAGTATCAACTGTAAGTCCCTGATGATAAAACACTATACCCAAATGGTATAAATACAGTTAGTATTTTTTTTAAGTGATTGCAATTGCACAGTCTAAAGCCTGGTGCAAAAGACAAAAAAGGTGGGAGAAAGCTTCGGCCCTGTTGCTCATCTTCTCTCTCTCTCTCTCTGTGCCATTATTTTTATATCTTGTGCCCATTCCTGAGAAACCTTGGGTGACCTAGCTTTCCAAAATTGGTCCTGATACTCCATGTCTGTCTCTGTTTGCCCTGAGGCTGGCAGTCCCCCACTCAGCCACTGATCCCCCTGCTCTGAGCTTAAAGCCTACTGAACCATGACCCCATCCCACCCCCTAACACACTAACATGGTATCTCAGTGGCCAACACACAACTCAGATTGACAGGTCACAGACCGAGCATGCTTTGGCCACCAGTCAGCTAGCATCAGACTCCACTCGTTGTCTGGTGGCACGAATAGGACAAGATGCACATTGGCTGCCCAGTTCATGAGCTGAGAGCAGAGATCCAGTGCAGGGCAGTTATTCCGATTAAGAGCTTTGGCCTTATTTTGTCAAAGGCTAAATATGGCCATGTTTGTGCATGCAAAACTATGGGGCTTGACAACTTGGTCTATTTTATTTAAAGTCTTTACAACAGCATCACTATTTCATAAATAATTAGTAAATGTGTTTTGTGTACCAGAAGATTGTAAAAAGTTGTAGCTTCATGACACCTCCGTGTCTTTAGTGGTAGAATCACATTTTCTCACAATTACACTGTGTACTGTATATCCTTGTTCAATGTTCTGTCACTCACTCACTCACCTTCTATACTGCTTTATCCTGCATTCAGGGTCGTGGGGACCTGGAGCCTATCCCAGCAGGCTTAGGGCACGAGGCAGGGTACACCCTGGACTGGGTGCCAATCTATCACAGGGCTCACACACATACTCACACACAATGTGTAATTTGGAAATGCCAATTAGCCTAACATGCATATCTTTGGACTGTGGGAGGAAACCGGAGTACCCGGAGGAAACCCACCAAGCACAGGGAGAACATGCAAACTCCATGGGAATTTGATGGGAATCGAGCCTGGCCGGGAATCAAACCCGGACGTGCAAGGCGACAGTGCTAACCACTACACCACCAACCTTGTTCAATGTTCATTATTATTATTATTATTATTATTATTATATATTGAATCTCAATTTAATCTCAGTTTATGTGCATTTTATATACATCTGTTACATATTCATGCCCCCCCAACAGACTTTATTTAATCTGTACAGTTATTAAATATTTTAGTACTTTTTCTGTATAGTGTCTTGTCTATGGGTGTCTAAAGTGTTACATCACTTTTATCTCACTTGGAGAGCCACAAACAGCCATAATCAAATTCCTTGTGTGCATCAACATACTTGGTGGATGAAAAAATGATTCTGATAAAAATAAAGTTTTGAATTACTATTTTTGAAAATGCTGAGAAAAGGTAGGGAAATTTATCATTTTTATTTTCCTTTTTTAAACATTATAATCTATAATTTGGTATTTATTAACATTTTTTCAAATGTAACTTTGGTTTTTATTATCAGTCCACACATATAGTATTTGTTTGTTGTTAGTTGCATTGATGTTTCTTCACTTTTCCAAGTGCTCACATCTTAACATTAATGTTGCAGTTAATTATTATATTTTTTTATGTGGATGGTCATTTTTACATATTTTACAAACTTTTGTTTTAAAAGAAAGAGGTAAAAACATTTTAGGAAAAAAGTATACAGTATATGTGGGTAGGACCTTGGTTCTCACTATACTGTTTGCTGCACCATAACAGCACATAAACTACAGTACAGAGTTGAAATATTTATTACAGTAATCACTTTTTACAGATTTTGTACTTCAAGATCAGGCAAAATATGAATTTTAGACTCATCTGTACTTATAGTTATCTGTGACAATTAGCACTTAGCATCTAGCACTCGAGGCAGTGATGGTCAAGTAATACAGAAATCTCTGGCAGCAACACTGGACTTCACAATAGACCAAAAAGCCACTGCAAAGAAGACCTTGTGAAAATAACTTAAGTGTTTCCAATTACTTAAACATTGGGTTGGCTTTAAGGTTCACTTGCAGTCAAACAGATTCAAGACAAAGGAACCACCTTAAACAAGTACTATATATAGACAGACCAATCAACTAAGCAAAGTGCAGGTGATTACAATTACAACATGTCTGGGGTGTAGTGAATGCTGGGAACCTGATGTGAATGTCATCTTAAAAGTCTCACAAATCACAGTTCACCAAACATCAAAATCCAGTGAACAAATACAGGATGATCATTACTATATATAATATTAATCCTGGATGTGTGTTATCATTTTGTTATATGTGAAGTCCACTGGTAATTTTTATATTAGCTAATGTCAAATCTACTTGAAATATATTAAAAGGTATCTTTCAACTGCAGACATTTATACCTAAATAGAAACCTAGTACTATACTTTAAAGAACACAAATGTATATACAAGTAGTAAACTACAAGCATTGTGTTACGGTTAGTTACAACTATACATACAGGATAAATTTGCCTAACAAAATAGATTCCTAAGAGTATATTTCAAAATAAACAATTGCAAACTGAATACTTGGTTAGAATTACATAACTAATAAATGTAAGTTTAATTATAGAACATGTCACAGCATAGTTGCAGTAAAAAGTTGGTCAATCAAGTCCCAAGAAGTATTAAAGTAGCACATTTTTAAATATACTACCAGTATACTTTCTACATAAAGTGTCCTTGGGAAATATATTTGAACTTTACTTAAGTTTACTTAATGAATACTAAATGAATTTTAAGTATTCTTTTTTGGTAGGGGATTATACAAGTCTTCTATTGTTCTTTATATTTTGCCAACCAAACAAAATGTAATAAAAAAAAAAAAGAAAAAAGAAAGAAAGAAACAAAAATACTTGAAAAGAACGGAAACAAATATAACCATGTGAGTGAGATTGGCAAACATTCCCAGCCTAGCTCTTTGTATGGACCAACTACTGTATGACCTCTAGTTAAAATAAACCATTTTGACAGTGTTACCATTTGCACTTCTGACACTTTTTTCTTTTCTTTTTTTCCCAGCACTTCCAATGGCAACATAGTAAAGTTCATACTTCATTAATAAATAAATATATTAATGAATTAAAATCCTTTTTTTAGGTCACACCCACTTTGGGTTTAAATCTGATTAAGAGCATTAACAGACACAGATACACATGGTGTCAGTGCGTAACCCCACTATGTGCCAAGCAAAGCAGTTGAGAGAAAAAGAGGGTCCCAAGGCTCACATTAAAGCTCACTGGGGAGTCCTAAGTGTCACCCATGAAATCAAGATGTTAGGGTGTGACAAACAAGGAAGAGACTGCAAGTAATTCTCATTATTGTTAACAGCTCGTCGGGCAGAGCCCAGCTCGTTATCCACATACGGGGGCCAAAAGGGCCAAACAACCATATGCTGCTCATTGACACATGCCCACTGAACTGGATGTTCATTCGCCTTTGCCTGCTTTTTTATACATAACAAAGTGTTTGAACATATTCTTTGATTGGCAATTAGACCACTTTTCAACTGGAGAACACGAGGAGAAAAGATCTTCATGCATAATGGATGAGTTTAAGACTATTCCCCCCACACATCCCGCGACCTCATTTGCCACAACCGGTGCCCTTGCTAGTTTTCTCATTTGAATAATTACTGAGCACATAAAACATTAGCACTGATGTAGATTTTGATATTGTAAGCCCTGCTCGATTAGGTCCTGCTGCAGGTCATGAAACAATGTGTCAGCAATTAATGGAGGAGAATTCATGTCTGTATTCCCTTGCGCTGTCTTAAGCAGATGCTTGCAATCGCTGGCCTCTTAGGAGGCATGAGATCTGGACGAGCTTCTCACTGGCAGCCTACTCGATGGCCATAATGGCTTAGTGTCAGGATTTGACAGTGATATCTAGAAGAAGTGCTGCTGCATGGACCAGAAAATCACACTGTCACGGGTGATATCAATGACTTTGTCCATGCAGAATAAATTGGTGTTTACAGGTTTGGTCCCAGCCAATCCCCCACATATGCACACACATGCACAAATATTCTCATACGCATACATAAATGACACATGACATCCCCCACAGCCATGACACAAGATCATGAGGATGATGCATACATATCAAACTCACACTGACTCTGCTCTTAATCCTGCAGATCATTCTATAGCTAAATTGTAGCTAGTTCTGGTGCTATTCTTGCTGCTAATTTACACTTTTTGCTACTATGACTAATTACTCAGCTAAGTCTGCTGCTAGTTCTGCTGCTAATTTGCAGCCAATTCTACTGCTAAACCTGCTGCTAATTTTGTTCTTGTTCTTTTGACGGTTCTGTAGTTAATTCTGGTCTTTCCCCATCAGACAGTTCTTCATTGGAGTTTGCAGCTAATTCTTCTACTAATTTAGCAAATCTTAATGTTTTTATTGCTCCTAAAACTGCTGCTAATTCTGAGCTGATTCCACTGTTACCATTGTAGCTAATTCTGCTTGTAATTATCTTTCTAATACTAAATGTTTTTTCAAATATCGATGCTAGTTTTGTAACAAATTCTCCTGATGTTTTAAAAGCACTATTTGTTGGGATAATACACCAGAATTACAGAGAGACAGGGCAAAAAAATTGTGCTAAAAATTTAAAATTTAAGATAATGGAACTAATTTTTGGCAACCCTGTACTGTAAACTCTTTCATAATAATTTCAGCCGGACTAAAGTAAATTTACTGTATATTGACCATATTTTGAGCTACTGTTTAAGCAGCTATTTAAGAGTTTTATATATTTAAAAAAAAGGTACATGGAAGTACTATTTACTGATACAAGCTTTTGGACATTAAGCTTAATTTTTTTTTTTTTTTTTTTTAGTAGTTTGTAGTAAAGTGTGCAAATTTTTTCTAAAGTTTTTAGAAGGAAAATAGAACTAATTGAAAATTCTGCACCAGATGTACAGTACAAAAGTGTTGGTAACTGTGATTCTCTTCATGCACACATGTATAGGTTAATAAATACCAAATACTTTTCAATGTGCTTTACAACACAAGTGATTTAGATTTAGCCACACCCAAAACACTTCATCAAAGAAAAAACTCACAGAGAGCAGAAAACAACAAAATGATGTCTAAACAGTGTGAGTGCCTCCTAAATGTGATGCATGCTAAATCTTCTAGTAATGCATCTCAACCACTGCAGAACCTTGCCTACCATAAGCATGCACAAACATTTTTACATTTTATTCAGTTTCTTTTAATTTTTTAAAATAAATAATATAGTCTAATTGCCCATTGTTGACAAGGAAAAGAGAGGAAAATATGAAATAATTTGATCATCTTTATTGATCATCAGTGATATTGATGTAATTTCACATTGAATCCTACATATCTTAATAATAAGTATCTTATTCATACTGTAGCTTATTTTAAAATAGATTATTGCATCCGGCACACAACTGTTCATACCATCGCTTTTACTCAACATTAGGTTCAGGCAGATATCTGTACTGCAAAAAATACATTAAATTCTGTCTAGCCAGTTTTGTGTGATACTGTGACAAAATCTGGCAGTAACTGATAAACATGGCTCATTGTTTGATTGAAAACATTTCCTCTAATACACTCTGAGGATTCGGATGTGAGAATCGTGTGTTTAGTGCTATATTGCTTGGAGTTGGTTGATACAGCTGGACAGTTGGTGGGAGTGGTTAAAGTTTAAAGCCATTGAAGATTGTTTTCACAGATGCTGTGTTTTTTCCTTTCACGTCCACTTCAAAAAGGAAAGAAATCTGAGTCACACCAGAGCAAAGTTCGGCCTGGAATGAGTGAGAATCAGCTGAAACTACTATTGAGTTAAAAAAAAAAATAGACACAGAGTGGAGGATATTTTCTGTTCTGTCTCACTCATGAAGAACAAAAAGAGGTCATGTGGAAAGGCCAGTTAACCTTCTGACTTGTATAGAGTAATTGGTCTTATAATAGCAGGCGCTGGAATTGTGCTCAGTGCATCCCTAGAACATTTCTGATCAAACTGCTTCCACCTGTTCAAAGAGGAATTTACCACTGTCCCACACTCCATGTGACCTCTATGACTACAGGGCCAGAAACGTGTCCCTCGGGTCTTGTTGTGTGAAATATGACCCTTCTTGTAACTTCCTTTTGGACAGCGCAGTGGTGAGAGGTGCTCCGTCCACCAAGGTAAGACTCAGTGGTGCCAAGTCTATCCAAGGGAACAGTTGTCACCAGATGACATACTTAATATCATGCATATTCATTGGTTATCTGCTCATTGAACTGCAAACTACCTGGTTATGTATTTACAAAATAGAGTCAAACTCACTATTTACATATTTAAAAAGTAGATTCAGGATATTTACAGCACATATGTGCAAAGTAGTATTTCCTTGGTTTAAAAAAATAGCATCAAATAATTTATACGTTTAGAATATTTTTTTGTATTAAAAAAAATAATTATGCTAAATATTTACTGTACATGTTTACAGAAAAGAGTCAGATTATTCATGAATTTACAAAATAGTGTTGAACTTTTAAAAAAAAATTAATCAATATAAATAAGTCCTTGGAACGTAGTTGGGAAATAGACGCAAAGGAAACAGTTACAGTGAATTATCTTGCTAATTACTATCAAAATTGAGAAGAAGAGAATTAAAAAAAGAAAATGAAACAGTGTAAATAGAGGGAGGCAGGGTGGCTTAGTGGTTAGCACTGTCACCTTGCACCACCAGGATCCATGTTTGATTCCTCCCTCTGAATGCATGGAGTTTGCATGTTCTCCCCATGCCTGGTGGGTTTCCTCCAGGTACCCTGGGTTCCTCCCACAGTCCATAGACATGCAGATTAGGCTAATCGGCGTTCCCAAATTGCCCATAGTGTGTAAGTGGATTGGCATCCAGGGTGTACCCCGCATTGTGCCCTAAATCTCCTGGAATAGGCCTATGATACTGTCTAGAGGATAAAGTGGTATAGATGATAAGTGAGTGAGAGTGTGTAAATAGCAAAAATAATTGTAATCTGATCACCAGAAACAATATGTATCAATAACTGGATGTTGGAAAAATTGGGATCTCTCATCAGGTGTTTTTAAAGGATAGTAATCGGTGATTGGATGTTGATAAGAATAGTGATTAATTATTGGATGCTAGGAAAATAGTGATTAGTTATTGGATGTTGATAAGAATAATGATCAGTAATTGTATGTTGATAAAAAAAATAGTGTTCTGTGATTAGATGTTAATAAGAATAGAAGTCAGTTATTGGATGTTGATAAGGGAAGGTGATCAGGGATTGGATGTCAGGAAGAATAGTGGTCAGTGATTGTATTTTGGGTTGGATTGGATAAGAGTAGTGATTGGTGATAGGATATTAGGAATAATAGTGATCAGTGTTCAGAAGTCAGAAAGAATAATGATCAGTGATTTGATGTTGGGAAAAATAGTTATTGGATTTCTCTCAAGTCATATGGCTAGAAGCTGTGGTATGAGCTGGAGATCTGTTTCAGTTGCAGCACAGTCACTAACAATCCAAGATTTGGATCTAATGTGGTATAAAATTTGCCAAATCTGGTCAAAGTCAATAAGTTATAATAAGAAATAAATAAGAAGTTACACTAAGAAATACAGGTAACATAAAGGGCTAATGAGATTGTGACAGACGACACTGGTCTAACTGCAACAGTAAATCTTTTTCCTTGGAAAAAAAAATCTCCATTACAGTCTTCATCAAATATGCAGTTCAGTACAGCACAAAATCAAAACAAAGCACAAAAGAAAAATCAGTTATGCAAATCGTTTCAATTAATCAAGGGAAATGTAGCCCATGGAAGAGAGAAAGTTGTAATGCCACGTGCATGGAGTCCAAATGGCAAATGCTAAGCCGTGTTATTTGCATCTATTAAACTTTAACTTCTGAATTGAGCATGGATTATGCTGATTACTAGTGGCGCTTTCCTCCAGAATGGCTACTCCATCTAAAGAACACTTTATTAATCTAAATTTGCTATTTGTAAAACTCATAATCTGGAGTGGTGTTTGCGATGGCAAATTGAATGTAAGTGCAATATCTGAGAGGATCTTTTTTTTTTGATGTTGTGTTGTTGTTTTCTTTTTTCCTCCTTTACAAATCAACAAACATGCATTTATCAGGCAATCTCCCTCATTTCTTTGTGAATTAACAAAGTCGTAGCAATAATACCAGCACTGCTGATTTGATACAGCTCATTATGAAGGTAATGAAAACATGCTTATTTTACGATATTAGCAAGAAGCAGATAGAAAGCCAAATATACGCAACACGCAGTGTATTTCTTTGCACAACCCCTTAATCCATACTCAAGACAAGAAAGATGACCAAGAAAGAGACTGAGAGGAAGAAAGGTATAGAAGGTCGGTGTAAAAATGGAGTGTCTCTGAGCTCTATCTGGGTATTAATTTCATACCACCAACAGTGGTCTCCGTGCGCCACATTTTCGGAGCCGTGGCCCCCGGCGACGGATTGATCCACTTCACCGGCTCAGTGGGGGAGCTGAGGATCTGGAGGGGATCAGCAGGGCTCCAAATCAATAAGGTTAATAGATGTGGGGGCCACGCAGTCAGAGGTGAGCAGCCTGGCATTTTCCGTGCCAATGAAGAAAATTCCTGATGACGAGATGTCACATTCAGGGCTTGCATTAGCGTCAGCCTGATTACCTGCAGCCTCAGTGTCAGTTAGTGGGTTAGTCTGGGACTGCCCATTATCAGGAATTATCTTTACTCTGAGTCATCTTCCTTCCCCTCACACACACACACACACACATACTTAATACATGACTTGACTTTGCCATCACTTCCTTGGACAGGCCCCAACAAATTGCCGAGCCATTTTGCCCTCCTCTTTACAGTGCTGATTTCTATACAGCCCACAGTTTCATAATCACTTGATGCGTAATTTGCCCTAATTTTGAATTTGCCGTCGAGTATCTCCCCCCTTTTAAAACACTCACCCTTAAAAGGCCTTACACATCCGCTTTTTAGAGGGCATAATTGTGCAGTAAACGGCAGGGAAATAAAAGGAAACAGGGGAAGAAAAAAAAAAAACTATTGTGGCTTGGTTTAGTTCAACGACAAAAAGAGGTCAATAGGAGTTTAAACCGAGCCATGACTAACGACTTTGTTGTACGATGCCATGCTGGACTAAAACATTAATTTCCCTTTTGCTTCATCAATAGGTTATCACAACCATTCAACATATTTAATGTTCATTTCTCAAAAAAACAATAGCTTAATTATTTTTATAGAAATGTAAACAGGAAGTAAAAAAAAAGTAAATATATATATATATATATATATATATATATAAATTAAAGCTGATGATCCTGAAGAATGGGCTTACATGCAGGCTTGAATTGTCTACGTAATTGTTAATAAACTAAAATTACCCGCTCATGTTTGTGCCCTACCTAACGAGCTCACAGTATGGCTATCACTCAGCTCTAGGCAATTAAAGGCTTGCCACCACAGATTTCGCCGTGCAGGAAGTTTCACAGTCACTCCTCTCTCATTGTAATGTACACAATCCCATTTACATGTCTGAATGGACCCTTTTCATGTGTTTCCGAGCACCGAGTTCCAGGCCCTGAATGGGGAAATGCAAATTGGGTTGCTTGCTGGTCTATTATGTGTGTGTTTTCTTGCCTCCTGTACCTGGTGGTGAGAATCTGGAGGGGGTCGACATGCCTCTACTGCACCACACCTCCACCACACCTTTCATTATTCATTATTCTATGCACCTGTAAAAGCTTCATGATACAATGTGGAAGGAAAAGAGAGTCATGCTGGCATGTGGTCTGAATCTAAGCATTGAGACCCAGAAGAAGAAAAAAAGAAAGAAAAAAAACACAGTACACTTTATGATGAACACATGTACACCTGCTCCTTTGTACAATTATCCAATCAGCCAATCAAGTGGAAGGATGAATAAAATAATGCTGATACAAGAGCTGCTATCAAACATCAGAATAAAAAAAAAAATTATGTTATTTCAGGGCTTTTAACCATGGGATGCTTGTTTCAGAAACTGCTGATTTTCCTAGTCCTGGCTATCCAGTATTGTGAGCTGAAACACACTAGTACAAATAATCACTCTTTACGATCGTGCAAAAGCATCTTTGAATAAGGTAGATGAACTGCAGTAGCAGAAGTCTACATCAGGTTTCACTCCCGTCAGTCAAGAACAAGCATCTCAGGCTACATTGGGTACTCAATGAATGAAAATATACAGGTCTTTCTCCAGCTTCAAGCTTCAAACCACTCACTCTCACTCATTCATTCTCTATAGCGCTTATCCTGTACAGGGTCGCGGGGGGCCTGGAGGTTATCCCAGGTGACTCAGCAGGATTCATCCTGGATAGGGTGCCAATCCATCATAGAGCACACAAGCACACACACTCAAACATTACGGGCAATTTGGACACGCCAGTTAGCCTGATGTGGAATGTGGGAGGAAACTGGAGTACCCGGAGGAAACGCAGCAAGCACAGAGAGAAAATGTAAGCTCTACACACACAGGAACTCCCATTGTGGAACTCAAACCCTTGACCCTGAAAGCGTGAGGCCACAGTGCTAAATACTATGCCACCGTGCCTCCACAGGAGGAAACCAACAGCTTCTGAAATACTCCAACCAGCTCATCTGGCACCAACAGGAATGCCAAGGTCAAATTCACACACATGACACATTTTCCACATTCTGGTGTTTGATGCAATTATTGTCTGAAGCTCTTGACCTGCAAGTACTGTACATGATTTAGTGCATTAAACCTCCGCCACACATTACTGACTGACTGGATACTCTGTGTATTGTGCTTAGTTTTTAACCATGTAAACTATTATTACTAGAATACACTGCATACACTTCCTGGATTATAGATGTATCATGCAATAAAAAAACACCATAATTGTAGGGTAACATGCAAATTGTCTATTGGGAATTTGTCTTGGATTCATACCAACATCAGCACACAGCTGTGGAGATGATTTCGGTAATCGTTATGCAACGTCCTCCCCTTTAATAAATGCTGTAGGAGTTAATAGAAGAATAATAAAGAGTTTTTTGTCCAGTATCTGACAGACATTTCCCAACCATCGTGCATTCAAAGTACTGTATGTTCACTTCCAATGTTGTGGATTACAATTCATGGCTGAACTTTAGCGCAAGTTTACTCAGATTGGAGGTAAAGCACATTTACTGGAGTCATTTTGTACTTTGATGTGTAAGAGACTTCTCATGGCATTAGGGCAAATGTCAAGTATTATTCATTAATCAAAGGACATTTGAAGTGCCTTCATTCTGTTAGACTCAATCTATAAAGTCGCGGAACCAAACCCTGCGGAACTAATAAAATCTAAACGCTTATCTACATGTACAGCAAAATTTCATAATCTACCATATATGGAAAGGTGCCATTCTATACAATTATGTTATATAACAAGCAGCATTTTAATAAAATCTCTTGTTTACAAATGTAATGTAAACAACTAACAAATAACTAATGTGGCTAAATGGTAATGTTATCTTTTAATGCATACACATTTATAATTAATTCATGTCTTTAAAAATTAAAAAGGCATGTGAAGCCAGCCAGCCAGAGGTTTACAAATTTTTGCTCATGCTGAGACGCAGGGCACGTATCACACTCCGAGGAAAGCGCTACTGTATACTCCCGCTTCATCATGCATGAGCTCACAAATGCCTGCACTTGACAAGTGTCACTCTGATTGACATGGGAAAGAGAGTATGCCCCAGATAGTCAGAGAGTATGGTGACTTTTACCTAATTGGCTCAACAGGATCTAAACTCGCAATTTCCAAACAAGAATAAATGCTGATGCACCATTTGGGAGCTGTGTTACAAAATCAAATTAGTGGATGAGAATTACACGTCTTTGTCCATTTATCATTAATGTTTTATTTAAAAACAAGCCATGTCATCGGATTACTGATAAGACTGGAGAAGGGAAATAAAATTAGAGTAAATCGGATTAAAAAAATTATAATAATTAATTAAAATTATAGGTGGCATGGTGGCTTAAGGGTTAGCACTGTCTCCTTGTACCTCAGAGTCTGGGGTTGATTCCTGGGCCAGGTTCGATTCCCACCTCTGTGGGCAAGGAGTTTGCATGTTCTCCCCTTGCTTGGTGGGTTTTCTTCAGGTACGCTGTTTTTTTTTCCACAGTCAAAAGACAATTGCCCGTAGTGTGTGAATGAGTGTTTGAGTATGTGGATGGGTGCACTGCAATGGGTTGGCCCTCCGTCCAGGGTGTACCCTGCCTCATGCCCTAAGTCTACTGGGATAGGCTTCAGACACCAGTCTGGTCCCTGTATACAGGATAAAGCGGTATAGTGAATAAGAGAGTAAGTAAATAAAATTTGTATTTGTCTTTAACTAAATTAATCAGAGAGCCTACACAGTATCAACAAAATTGGTGTGAAAAGCTTACTTTAGCTATAAAATTTACATACACTGATCTGGCAAAATATTAGGATACAAAACATTATGCATGGTATTGTGTACTGTAGGTCCCCCTACCCAACAGAACTCTGGCCCTTTGGGGCATGACTCCACAAGACCTTTGGGGGTGTGCTGTAGTTTCTGTCACCAGAACGTTGGCAGACTTTTTGGATGCCTACTCTTGCTCGACCTGGGGAGTTTAAAGGCCCAGGTCAGCTGCTATGAGCATGCATAGCAGGCTGTGGTGCATTGTTTGTTCTAGTGCCCTTCTTTGGTGGTCAGCATTGACTTTTTTGGCGAGTTGAGCAACATTGGCTTTTCTGTGTGATCAGACCACACAGACTAGCCTTTGCTCCATGCAGGCATAAATAAACTTTGTCCCATGGTCCCATTTGGTGCCCGTGATCCTGTCACCAGTTTACTGGTATACTGTATATAATTTATTATCAATGCTAGTGTGTTAATGCTATGGCTGATCAGTAAAAAAAAAAAGCATGAGATTGGATAAAGTTTAACAGAGGATCTTTTATTTATTTTATCTATTATGGGCACTGCTTCAGTATTTGTTTCCAAGATTTTTTTAGTCCACTTAAATTTTTTTCTAGGTCTGCAGGTTTATTATATAATAAATAATGTTTGATTGGACCAATAATATCTCATAACGACATTAAGTTGTGGAATTTCTTATGTTGTGTAATGAAGAACTAAGACTGTGTTCGTGGCTAATTTAACCGAGCAGCTAATAACCTTTCCATGGATGACCACTAAATTTAACAAGGCTGTATTTTCTCTGTTCTTTAAACTAGTCCTCGTGAGCTTCTCCCATCTGTTTGTTTAGTCCCCTGTGCGGGACTGGAAGCACTTCTGAACCAGCGACGAGCAGCAGGTGAGTGCCGCGAAACACTTTGAAGTCCAGGCTCCTTATTGATCGTCTGCATATTCTAAAAACCAAAGAAGACTTCAAAGGCATGTATAAATTCTTGTGTCCAAAACAGGCCAGGCCGTGACAGCGTGGACAAGAAAAGCAGCTGCTGCTTGGAGATGTCCACAGTCCTTCCTTTATTTCAGCCCTTACTTCATTCACATCTCACTTGACCATTAGCTCCAGGCTTCTCTGCTCCATTAAACCAGTTCACTGCTCCTGTCATTGGTGGTTAAATGTGACAATGTTGAATATTCTGAATGATGGCTGTGTTCACCAATCAGAAATAAGACTACCTGTCAGATGAAGATCTGTTTTAAACGGCGCAATTGTTAATTAATGATCCCAATAATGTTTTGACCTAATTCCATTGCATAATGCATAATAAAATATTCTCTATGTCTGATTATACGATGAAGATCCTCTAACTTTAGACCTCCATTTCAAGGAAATTGCTTTTTTTTCGCTCACGTAATCAATCAGCGTGATCCTACTCTAGCATAAAAACAAACATTACCCGAAGTGAGCTTGAGGTAATAAGGTTTTTGTTTTCACTCCATTACCATGTTTCATTTATGTTTCACAAATGCCACTATCATATTTGTAATAGTGCTGTGAGTTTTTCATCCTCCTCCTATTGCTGGCTTTAATCACGGCCAGAACTTTTCAGTCATCTATCTGTGGTCACAATAACACTAAATCAGTATGTTGTGCATTCTAGTACACAAAAACTATTTCTGATGTGCAATTTTTGTCAAAAGTAAACCTGGCCTAAAAAAAACTTGCAATATATGGCTACGGTTTTTTTGTAGTGTATGGTAGATTGGCTGCTGAACTGACTTTTTATCCATATTTAAAGAGGTCTTTCCAAATTTTTGAGAATATGTTAACACATGTTCTGTAAAAGACAACATTCACATCCGATTACATTAACACATGATCTTTTCTGATGCTTGTTTTTCCAATGTTTGCACCATGGTCGGTCCCATGCTGTTTTACACTCCCAGTTCAGAAGGGTCAAATTATCGGGCTGCATCAAGCAAAGAAAACAACTAAGGAGATTTTAAGTGACTGGAACTGGGTTAAGAACCCTTCAACACATTATTAAAAGTAGAGATTGGACTTGTGATGTAAAACGGTCCTGTGATCTGATGAGTCCAGACTGATCCTATTCCAGAGTGTTGTGCGTGTCAGGGTAGAAAGGAAAGCACATGAAGCGATGCACCCATCATGCAAAGTGTCCACTGTACAAACCTCTGGAGACAGTGTTATGATCTGGGGTTGCTTCAGTTGCTCAGGTCGAGACTCAGCAACATTATGTGGCAGTAAAATGAAGTCAGCTAAAGACCTGAATGTACTGAATCACCAGGTTATCACATCTATGGAGTTCTACTCCCCTGATCAAACGGGGCATATTTCAGTG
>JAOVVB010000046.1:7357301-7376832 GCA_028570985.1 Heterobranchus longifilis
AGACTTTAATTTTTTTTATTATTATTTGCATGTCTTGTCTCATATTTCATAAGTTAGTTCTTGAATGTAATCTAAGCTCGTTCTTAAAATCTTTTATGCATTTATATCTTGTTTTTTTTAATACTTTTCTGTTTTCAGTCATTATGCTTTATTTTATATATTTTTATGAACTAAATTAATCTTAATTTGAATTTCTGCAGTTTTATTCTAATAGATATATTAAAAAATATATAAATAAAAAATACAGCTACAGTAAATTTGTTTATATAACCATTTTCCAAGGACATGTCAACCAGTTCATACCTTTTGATCATAAAAAAAAATCAGGTTTAGTTTACATTTTTTCTTGAACTTTCTATGAGATCAGGTGTCTTAAATTAAATATTGAAAAGAGGCAATACAATTTTAGCTGTGGAAGCATAATTTCAGTTATATAAGAAATTTTCTACATCATATCATCTCTTTCAGCTTATAGTGTATCTGCTCCTGACCCTCAAAATCAACCTTAAAGATTGTGGCTTTAGTGATAAAATCACTGATCTCTTTCAGAAATGCATTGTTAGTTCTGTATCTAACACCGGAAGGAAAAAGAAAGAGAAATGAAAGACAGAAGAAAGACAAGCATTAAGCACAAACATCAGACGTTCCACCGGCTCATATCTGCAAGAAAACCCCATGATTTGCCTTGAGGAGAAATTCTTCAAGTTCACCGCATGTGTTTCCGCTGCTGAGCGCCTGTGGAACAGCAGAGATCCACAGCTAGATAGGGTTAATAAACTTGCCTCTTTGGATGTGTTTGGCACTTAAAGGCTAAACCCCTTCACACACTGGCATTATGGACTTCTAAGATCTGCGGTCCTTTCCCATGTGATCTTTTCCGTGTTTGAAGAAACCCTGATCAAAGTGCTCTCTCTCGGATCTCCTTTATTAGATTTTACACTTGCTCCATAGGGGAGGAGGAAACAATACTAAACAGTGCGCTTTGAGTGAATAGATATTTATTTTCCCACAGATCGATCACACCCTGCACAGGCTCAACACACAGGCCCATAGCTAATTTATATCAATATGTCATGTGATGGAAAAAAAAAAGGGAAAGAATTTGTATGGGTTTCATCTGATAGAATTTCAGAAAAGATTATATATAAGAATATGACATCATGTATAGTTACAAATTCATAACGTTAAGGCTAAATGATTGAAAAAATATATTGTGTAGTGTTAAGTTTATAATAAGAAAAAAAAGAGATGAAGTAATTGTTTGGATAGAAGTTAGCCGTAGTTCTGCTCGAGTACTATCTAGGCACAGAGCCAAGCGGAAAAAAGAAACCTTCTTCTTCATTCTCTACTCTCCATTCTCGAACAGCCTTGCTGATCGCCTGTCATTAGACGAGGCATGCGGAAGACTCCCGGTTTGATTTTAATAACGTCGACGTCTTCATCGGCGAGCATGTTCCTCCTCTCTGCCTCGGTGCCTTGCCACAGGGGCTGATGGCGCACGTTTCTCCTGCATTGTCGGATTGTCATGAAAATACCTCGTCTCCTGTGTGCTCGCCTCTCAAGAGCTATCAGGTGTGTGTGGCACATTCACCCCTACCCTCCCCTAGAACCTCGCTTCATTAGGAAAACTCTGACGGTCTAATCAAAGAGCCTTTTATTACCTCGAAATTACCCAAATATACCAACGCTGCCTTGATCCTTAAGGCTTTAGAGTGTTGATTGTAACATAATTTCCTGGAAGCCACTGTAAGGCCGTATCTGTTAGTGTAAGCCATGTGAGCTTAAAGAAGCTTAGGAGTGTATTTTTATTATATTCCCAGATCTGATTGGTCGGAAGATGTTGATTCTTCTTCTACACTGGAAGCTCTGGATAAGGTCTATATCAATTCACTTGTATCATCTTTTTTATTTCGGTATTAGCAAATCATTAACAGGGATGTTATTTAAAAAAAAAGAAAAAAGAAGAAGAAGAAGAATCATGGAGATGGAGATGTTTATTTAACATTTATGGAAGGAGTCTCCAGTGACAGCAAGACAAAGGAGTTTCAAAAGTCTGAGTAACATGACAATCTGCCTAATTGGAAAAGAAACAAAAGAAATGAATGCTATAACGTAATATAATGCATTAAAGGTAAATTATAAATGGATTAAAAAGTATGACATGTCGTTAGTAAATAAAGTTGCTGAAGTGTGAGAAGAATAACGCTCTGAGGCATGTGCTTACCATTTTGATTTTTTTCAACATCACCCCTGTGCTGTGAGCGTGATCATGGTCCACAGGGTCACCGGTCTACAGACCTTTAGTTAAACCCCTCACGCTGAATGCCAGAGGTTACACTGCCATTTTGCTCCCTGTTGCTGTGTCACCATGACAACAGATATAGAAATGACAGCAGCGGCTGTGTCGGGAGCGAGAGGGAGGACGACTCGGTGACGCCCACTGGCACAGCGCCAATGCACAAACACCACGGCCTCGGGTTCACAGAGACCAGGGATTAGTGGTGATACAGAGCAGCTTTGAGTGTAACATAATAATGCTGGTTAGAAAGGGGATAGCAAAACAGGTTTATTTGGGGTCTTATGAGTGTAATGAAAGGGGGATAATGTTCAGGATTTGGGTTAGATATAAATATATATCACTTTGTTCCTACTGTATACATATATATATATATAAAATAAAATAATTGTTAAGATCGGGGGTAATGTTAATTGTTTATACCTTTGCAAATGACTTGTATGAAATTCATGACATCTATAATGTAATAATTGTTCTTTTTAAAAGTGCTATATAAATAAAATTGAATTGATCTGAATTTATTCATTTTCCATACTGCGCATACTGTACAGGTATGCACTGGAGGCCTGGGGCCAATCCCATGAGACTTCGGGCACAAGGCAGAGTACACCCTGAACAGGGTGCCAATTCATTGCAGGGTATCCATGCACACACACACACACACACACCTATTTAAGTACATGGGCAATTTAGTAACATTAGTAAGTCTAATCTGTATGTCTTTTGGAAACCAGAGTATCCGGAGGAAACTCCATGCACACAGACCTGAGGTTGAACTGGAACCCTAAACTCGGACTGTTTATACCTCTATAGCTCATGAGTCAGCAACAGCAGTCTCTCCTAATCTCCAGAATCCACCTCAGAGCTTTATTACTGTAGATCTTGCCATTCAATGCTTTCTTCATACTCTAAATTTATTTTATTTTATTTTAACAAAACAATACTACTTTAATATATATATATATATATATATATATTACCTGAATTTGCAGGTCTGACTTTGCAAGAACAAGAAGTGAGTAAGCATTCCAGTGTCCTGGTCATGAATAGACCACTTGAAGCTTGCACAAAGCATTGGAGGCCTCTACTGGTGACTGAAGTCCTAACACGTTCTCCGTCTCTGGGGAAATAGCCATAACGGGGGTCGAGTTCAAGTGTTAATAAGGGAAACGTCAAAAGGAAACTTGCAAACCAAACACAATCACCAGCTCACCATCATCGCCTTGTTGCCTTGTTTCTACATCCAGGGACAAGCTCAGATCTATCAGTCTCTCCAACTGAGAGAAAGTTTTATCCACTTTCCTTCTGCTTTTCTGTTGTTGTGTTTTTTTTCTTCTCCCGCCTCTCCATATCATATTTAAGAGCGCGTGTCCGAAAAAACACAACCGCTTTCCCCTGCACGCTTTCAGAACCGTATCTGTTCAATAAACCTGTCACACTTCACACGCTTCATTGAACAACAAAAATCGATACCATTAAAACCCTTCTGAAAAACAAGAAGGTTCTTAAGCATTCCTCTCGAGACCTGACAACCTACCTTGTATTATATCTTTTTTATTTATTTATTTTTTTTTTTTTCACACGTCTGTCAATACAACGTTCTGGAGATCTTAAATACTTCATTATATCTCGCAGCTCAAACTTCTCTCATGTTGTTCTCCCTTGTTTCCTCTGTTATTTTCCCTTGAAAGTAAGACTCTGGTCTTTGAACTGTGCAGTACACACATTCATATGTTATAAATATATACAGTAATTTGTATATTTTATATATATATATATATATATACTGTACATATAGTTTATATTTCATATGACATACATATTATAATTCTACATTGGTGATTTTCTCTTTCGCTAGTCCTCTACTTTCCAGGTTTCCTGTTCAGCATTCCAATTCTTTCACAGATGTATAAGCAATTTTAACAGTAAGTTAAGCCGAGGTGCAACTGCTCGACATAATCTTGTGGAAACGTACCAGATGACAGCTCACATTAAATCCCTGACAGAACTCAAGCAGACGCACACACATCGGCTACAAAACATCCGAAGACATCGTACATGGCGAGATGATGATGTTCATTGTGGTTCTTAAAACAATGATATGGTTCATGTGGCCCATTAAAGCGCTTTATAACGCAATGATACTGAACTCTACAATCTAATTGGTCAGAAAATATCTGGGATAGATCAGAGCAGTACTGATAGTATAGCTGGCTGAAATTTCAGTCACAGGATTACATAAATGCACTCGTTTTAATGCAGGTTTATTTTTATTATGTTATGTATGGGGCTTGTTCTGGATAATTTGAGGTTAATAAAAACTAGGTGCTAAAAATAAAATAACTTTTAAAAGAAGTTGCATGTATAAGCATTAACGTGGTGAAATGTCCTACAAAGATGGGTTTATTATACATTTACGGAAGGAGTTTTCCCGTGTCTGAGCTTTGTTTTCCCATACAGGAAATGATTCAGGACATTTCTGCTCATTAGATTCTTCCGGCATAACTTCTATAACGTGAAACAAATAAAGGCTGGTTAAGGAAAAGGCTGTTTACACAAGCTTCAATGTAAGTGGGACCCTTGAATGAATAAAACAAGTGTGTGATTTCTTAAGGAATACAGAATTCATTCAACATCATTGTTAAATTGCCGTGGTGTAAAAGGAATAAAACATATCACTGTGTTGCATGCTGTTACAGGAAAATAATCAACGCCCCCTTCAGATGGTATGAAACTATACCGCTGTCAATTATTTCCCTAAAAATTAATAATAATAAAATAATAAGAGACAAGAGTGAACATTTAAAATAAATGTAATTAAATGCAATGTTACACTTGGGTAAAAAAAAAAAAAATCAATATTGTAGAAAGATTTGTGTAAAGGTTTCCACAATTGAACATTTTAGTTGGTTAAAAAAACGTGATATTCAGAAAATGTATGCAGATATTGTATGCTTAATTATTAATAAGCACAATTAATGCTATGCTCCACCTAAAGTTGATCTTCCCTTCAATAAGAAAAAAGGAAATACCTTTTTCTTTCTTTCTTTTTTTTTAAGAACAAACGTCCACACAAGGTCAAATCTGTTAGACATCATCCATGTGGGGACATAAACATATGAAACTTACTCTGAAACAGACTAAAGCACTATGACTCTCAGAGCCCTTGGCAGCTTCTCCAAAGCACTAGTAGCTAATAGCCTGCTTGTGCCTCTAAAGGAAAGCCAAGTTTAACAACCTATGGGTCGAGGAATTCAAGCTGAGGTCACCCCCGCCCTCTTTTCCCGAAATCTCTCCTTCTCCCAAATGCTTTCCTCGATTAATCAGAGATCCCGGCTCAAGCCGGCCTTCAACTTCTTCCCCGATCCGCACTAAGCCTGTCATTTCTGGCCATTATTTACTTTAATGGGCTTTCGCTGATCCGGGCGCGCCGGCAGAGGGGTGAAGAAAGCGGCCGAGGGTAGCGGGGGCATTAGCCGCCGTGCCCGCCGCTCCCCCTCTAGATTAGCTATGGCAGATGGGCTTTCCGGAGGCTTCCTGTGAGCCGCAGTCTTGATTGAGAGGCCATAATGAGAGAGACGGTGTCCTCACAATGGAGCCGAGCACCTCGCTGCACCGCGAGCGTCTAAACAACCCCCCATTCTTCAGACTCGATCTTTGTTCCCCTCTGCCTTTTCTCTTTCTTTTTTTCTCACTGCTTTATTCCTTTTCCTTGTCCTGCTCCTTCCTTTATTTAATTCATAGGAAGTCAGAGGGGAAGAACAAGCACAAAAAAGCTACTGTAAATACGCAGGAGTGTGTTAAGCCTGCATTAATTGGTCCCTTTTACACTTTAGTGAGCACTTTATTTAGAGAGTTGGGAAGTGCCAAGGATGAAAAGATGACTCTATTCTTGATGTTTACTTAACAATTATCTTTTTTTCTTTTTTTCTTTTAATATTCTATTGCAACAAGGCATTTGAATCGGGAACCGTTTGGACTTTTCCCCATAAAATGCTTCATAACGTTGATTTAAAGATTTGTTCATAAACAGCATTGTCGTCAATTTGAAAGTAATACATAGTGCATAGCTCAGTCATATCAATGTGTGTGTGTGTGTGTGTGTGTGTGTGTGTGTGTGTGCATGCGCGCGCAGACGGCTTTCCCTCACAGACCCGGCCCACCACATGATGAGCTATTGAAGTCCATCAATGTCGTTGGGTCAAGTTTGTGTACAAGAGTTGAAATTTCTGCGTGTCCGACTCGCTCTTTCCTCCACGCTCTGAAAGTTTCCACACAAGAGCCACTACAACAATCCAGAGCCACCAATTATCCCCCTCCTCCTTCTCCTCCTCCTCCTCCTCCTCCTCCTCCCCGCACTTTTAGTAACTTTTTCAAAACTCCTTTCACTCGCCTCTTGTCAAGCGATGAAAGAAACTAACCACCATGTCAAGAGAACTCCGCTGCCTAGCAACCGGGCCACAGTTTAATTCTGATTTGCTTCAGGCCTTGAGTAATGGAAATTGACAACGTTAAGCTAGTCACTTTGCGTTGTTTGTCACCTCTGAAATGCAAACAAAACTCCATTGTTTCGCCGAGTATTGAGCATGATTGATGCCCGGAGTCACAAAGGCATCATTCATTTCTCCCTTGTGTTTTTGCAAGGATTGATGTCATATCTTTTCATGGCATATTAAACGTTTCGGAGGAGCAATGAGACCGACCGGCTTTTTCATCTCGAAGCGGGCCGTGGCTCTGGCTCTGACGCATCCCTGTAACTAGCGAAGTTTAATGATTCTATTCAGATTGTGCATCCATTTCACCCAGAAATAATGTAATAAGAAGCGAGGCCCTCGGAGCGCCCCTGACACCCGGCCTAATCTGAAAAGAAAGGATAAAGGAAACTTGAAAGGCTCGAGCCTTTAGGATGAAAGTTTTTCTCCCTCATTCTTTCAGTGACACTCCTCTTTTGTTTGTCATGCCACCTTTTTTTGTAGGGTTTTGTCTTTGACACACTTTCACGTACAAATATTTTGATCAGAGGACTCGTAGAGGGAACAAGAAAGACTCGGGGAAGGCGACTTCGAATTAATGGACTGTAATCAAGAACGGGAAGAACTTTTAGTGGCGCGTATCACTTTGTACAGTGTATGCTGAGAAAGGTTATTTACTGAAAAAAAAACAAGGAGTTTTTACAGGAAAACTTTTCACGCCATTTTTGTACACTTTTTTATTTTTCCACCAGTGACTGTCATACATGATTTATCTACAGTATTTACAATTTGCTTTATTATTATTTTTTTTTTTTGGCATATTGTTCACATGATGAATCTCAATGTGCAGCTTCAGAACACTGCATGTCACCTTATCACATAATTAAATGTCAAATGCATGTGATTTGTCTATAACAGCGAGCTATTGTTTGTATATAGTCAACATTTTGCAGGTACAGAAAAGCAATGTAACCAGAAACACTGGCGATTATGGTAAAAAAAAAAATGGTGATCTAGTGATAATCTCCAGTATAGAAGAGAATAAGAACCAATCTCAAGCAGGCACAACAGAAAGCAAATAGATCCAAGACTTAAGCCTGAACTTGTCTTGGTCTTATAAATCCTGACACCTGACAGATTTCAGGTAAGATGTTTGATTTCACTGATTTCCTTTTTTTGACCGTATTAATACAACACAAACAAAGTATTGCAAATATTAAAAAAAAAAACGAGTGTTTTCATACGCATGCTTAATTCACACTCAAAAGTCAAAAGTGGAAATGTGTTCATAAAATGATGAAATTTGGAGCACACTAGAGAGCCACGACACCAAAACTGGGAAATTGTAAATCGTCGTATTCTCGAATCACATCCTTTTGGGTGCATCTCGATTTGATCCTAAGATCTGAATGAAGATCTAATGTCTCAAAAAAACCGGCACTCAGCATGCTGATTGCTCTAGCTGAGAGCCGGATTTGTATGATATGGAAGCTGGCAATTTCTTCTGCTCCAGAGAACATTTTTCAAAGGCCCAAATGGCACAATAAGAAAGCCATCCATCACAAAGGCGGGAAAATTAGTGCATAAATAAATGGCGCTCTTTTCTCTCTCTCTCTCTCTCTCTCTCTCTCTCTCCCTCTCTCTCTCTCTCTCTTTCTCTTCCCCTCACTGTCTCATTGTATGGCTGATTGTCTGAGGCCAGGCAGCGAGAATAGATGACAATAAACAGGGTCATATCAAAGTCCCAGACGGTGGCATCGGGGTAGGCCTCAGTGGGCGAGAGGAGGCCAAATAATGCTGCTGTCCAATCTCAAGCCAGTTGAAAAACACACATATGATCTCTCTCTCTCTCTCTCTCTCTTTCTCTCTCTCTGGCCTAGACCTACCCCAGGTTGGCCTTAAATCCAAACACGGATTTAAGTCGGTGTGTGCTGCCACCAAGGAAAATCTTTTAACTGTAATCCACTGAGTAAATAATTTTCCTTTACACCAGTCTGTGATGATAAACCGTCTATTCCTCTTATCTGAACATGACACGATGCAGCCCTGTACAGCTACATGGATTTATCGTTGTTAATTGTGTGCAGATAGACGTCCTGTCGTCCCCTTTCTTTCACAAACAGGCACCTCAAAGATGGTTTCCAACCTTGCCAGCTAGGATAGATAGAGAATGTCACAGTCGTCTAAACCCTTTGATTCCTATAACATCATAACATGCAAGACTCTATAGCTTTATAGTATAGATTTAATATGTGCATTAATGATACCTTACACATACGTATACACATACATACATTTTTTAAATGATCATAAGGTTCTAAACAGATACAGATACAAATAAGAGGCTTCCTATACAAAAAATGTATTCATGGATTGATTTTGGAAAGTTTGCCCCTCCAAAAAAAGGTTTACATACAGTAGCATTTTGTTGAGAATAGACATATGCATCAGGACAATTTTTGCTTTTATGTGTGTGAGAGGTACGATATGGTGCAAGCAAGCAGTTAGATTAGAAACATGGACAACACATTTATAGCCAAGCATTCATTTATCCTTAACTGCCTGGTCAGAATTGTGCCAGTTAAAATTAGGTGAATTGGTTTATTTTGGTGAAAACACAACTGATTTTTTCAAAAATATAATTTATGGGTGTCAACAAAAACAAGGACAAAATGTCTCACTCAGTTTTGATCACGCCGGATTTATTTCCAAATATGCTTACAGATTATTTTGAATATTCGGAGGACTAAACACGGCATTGCATTAGTGTGCTTTGTATTACATTGTATACACATATATGTACGATACGGTTGTTATATATACTGTACGCATAGATACACATACAGTACTAAGTGCTACAAGGTTCTCCTTTTCAGCTTCCATTTCTTTATCACAGAGACTCGGTGTAATTTTCCTGACACCCATTATCTCATAACCCACCCATATTTGCATGGCTTTAATCTCATATTCTAAAGATTCATGCTGCTTCTTTTGATAATCGCTCTCAGGGTTCGGGGATGGAATCAAAAACTCGATGCACGCCAACACACAGTTTCATTACAGCCCTGCGCCACACAAAAAGGAAAAATACACTTTCTTTTTTTTTCCCGTCATACTAATCCGATTTGTGAGTCATTTAAATCGGAGGTCATTCCCACTCATTTACGTTTGTGATTAAGTCATTTTATTGTAATGTGTTTTTTTTTTTTCAATGTGCTTTTTAAAAAAAAATTTATTTTTTTATTTTTATAATCAAGAACCAGAGTGCCACAACAAATACGGCCTTGTGTGGTAAACATATCAGCTCTGTCTCTGCGGTCTCTCCTCGCTCGCTGGAACAAATGCCTTTTAGCACTTCTGCCATCTGTCCTTAATGAGTCCACTCCTGTACGCCTCCCATTTCCATACTGTATTGTGTGTAGGCCCTTGGCCATTTGCATAATTGTTGAAAGATTTCGCTTCAAAATTGATACCCACTCTTCGAACAAGTTAAAAAAAAATAAAGGACACAACATATGATAAAAGAAGACGACGAAAAAGATGTCAGAGTTAGCAAATCGAAGCAAAGCAAATCAAATTTTTTCTCTTTCATTCTTTTTTCCCCCACAATGGTCCTCGGTAACCTAATCAGGACTGGCTTTATCTGGTAATCCACATTTAAACTTTAACCTGTAGGGGGCTCTTTGTGTCAGTTAATGTAAGCATAAAAGAGGAGGCCAGTCTGAATGACTAATCAGATTAATCATATTTCGCAAGACTAAAGAGCTTCTCTAAAAAGGAGCAGAATTAGGCCTACTTCCATCTCTTAGGGTGACTTGGGGGGGAGAAGAGAAGAGGGGGAAAAAAATCAAGCGAAACAATTGAAACTGCAGCATGGAATAAATTAATGTTCAAAAGGCAAGTTTTTAATCAGTTCAGCTGTCTGGGATTTACATACCAGTTCAGAAAAATAACACACACAAAGGACAACACTGGGGCAAAAGAGCAAGGATGTGAGGATGTGACAATGTGGAGGATGTGGAGGATGTGGCGCTCAACTAACAGGACAACAATTTACAAACTCTTTTATAATGTGTTTTTTTTTTTCATCTAGAAAGCAGTATAGAGAAATACACCTCTATTAGTATTTATTAACCCATACTAGAATTTTTTTTTTTTTCATATGCTCTCGATCACCACGGTTGTAAATTCAAACACAGTTTTATCTTTTAAAAAAAATGCTTTTCCCTTCTCAAAAATTTTTCCAAGTTTTTCCACATGTGATTTTCTCACATGATTTATTTACGATCTCACGTACAGGATTATATCACGTGATGTCCTGTTCTACATATGGACTTGAATCCATTGTAGCATTCCATAGTATAACACGCTGAAATTCACGCAATCTTTTAGCATCCACAAAGTCGCATCCTGGATCATCTCTCTCTCTCTCTCTCTTTATAAGATCTGTGTCTTTCAAATTTCTTTGCTCTTGGATTTTTTCGTTGCTATTTTCAACAACTCCTATACATCAAAAGCGGCTGGTTGGTGTATTTAAATCCTGTTGTCTCATGAATATTCATAAAACGTATCGAACGTGAGTCGTGCTTTGTTTACGATGACACGTACATTCCGCCGTCGTCTGAGGCTAAAGTCAGGCGTTTGTCACGACTACGAGATGCTAAACGGTGCAATTTGCATGAGAGAGCTTTGGTGATGAGCGCTGTTTTAATTTTATATTTATTTTCTGCCTGTTTTCACAGCGTTGAACATTTGTTGACAGAATTGCGATGTTCATTACTTGAGGACAATATTTCTCTCTAAATAAAGCAACTGCATGAATAACACTGTGATTTAAGGAGCAGTCTTAAAGTCACGCACTAACTAACACTGTTGCAATGAATATGCATTGCAGATCGTGGAATACAATACATTACTGCTTATGAACAAGTGGGAAAGACGTATCTTTAAATAGTGCAACATCGTTGATTAAGTTCATTAAGACAGTCGATTTGGAAAACGCTGGACTGGAGACAGAGGCAAGAAGACAGGAGTGAGGATTGATAGCAAATTTCACTTTTCTAGAATTTGTCGTTTTATCTGAAACTAAATATGCCTAAAATCTGATAATCCTCTTTCTATTAGCTTAATTGTACCCTGTTAATAATGATCAACCTGGATGTTTCTAACTGTTGGGTGTCAAATCTAAACTTTTACTTTATGTCATAAATAAAATCCACCTCTTAGAGACAGGCTAATGAATCCAAAACTAAAAACTTCTACCCCTTTTCTTTACTATTGTTATTTTTTTAAAACCCAACCACCATCATTATCCTGTCTTCTGAGTGCCATTAAGCCTTTCCTTTCCCAAGCCTAGGATTTACATATTTACTTTAACATGTACAATATAATGAAATAAAAAAGACAAAGGAAAAAAAAGAAATATAAGCGTTAGGAAGAAGAAAGTAAGAAGGATAGTCAGAAAAAAAAAAACATAGAAATGCATTTATATGTAAGTTTATATGTAAGGTTGTAAATGTTGTATACCTTTGGGATGGTTCAATAATATAAGAATGTTGACTCAATAATCTTTAAGTACTGTAACGTCTGCAGAATGATTTTAGTGTGGAAATAACATCTGTAAAATAACAGTGCCATGTATAGTATAATATTAATGTGTTCATAAAATGTCTCAGAAAATGCATATAAAAATGAATTTACTTAAAAAATCTTTTAATCCAACACAAAAATAAACACACTGATCATTTGCTGATACTGTTTCATTAATTGCCTGAATCAGTTTTAGTCTGAAACAAAATAGATAAATAAGGAGAGCAAGAGAGAGAGAGAGAGAGAGAGAGAGAGAGAGAGAGAGAGAGCGGTCCCCTGTAGCATTATCTGCATTTTTGGGGACATTTAGAAATGTTTGGGTACATTAAGGAAACTTGCTCTTAATGAACGAATAAATGAATCCCCCATGTTGGTTTAATGTTTGGTTTTGATTAACATCTTGATGCATTATTAATTCAATGTCAATGAGATGTCCTCAGAATGTCAGTAATACAAGAATGTGTGTATGTTTGTGTGTAGTGTGTGTGCGTGTGTGTGTGTGTGTGTGTGTTGGTATATACTTTCCATTCCCATGTCTGCACTAATCCACACTACCCTGAACTGGTCACCTGGTCTCATCAACTCTCAGATTTTGAAGCCCCTCTGCTGTTCTTCAACAGGGTTGGACTCCATCTAGTGGCCTAAACAGCTTCCTTCAGCTTGAACTGGAAAAACCCCAAAGATGAAAAGAAAAAAAAAATCTCTTCCAAACACTCCTTCCTGAGCAGAATAATACGTTTTATATTCTGTAATCCTTCCCATGTTTGATAAGTGTGTTAAAAAGTATCTCTGACTTACAGATTTCATTCCAGAAAAAAAAAAAATCAATTAGTAATTTTATTTTTTTTTTTTCCATTTGGCTTTGACAAGGGGGTCACAACTATTTAGGGTTACTGTTGTGATGGAAATTATTGTCTGCCCTAACATTCATGGAAATTTTTTGCGCTGTCAGTTTGATTCTCTTTACTCTAAGGAATCGGGATGAAGTCGTCCAGCGCCGGCGGTTAAAATCGAGAAGATTACTATATGTAAAGAAACAATAAGCGAGACAGAGGCTTTTCTGCTCATAGTCGTGTAATTGACCTCATCTCACAGGTTTCATTTGACAGGGCAATTTCCACACTTATTAAGCTCCTGACACACTTCGAGTAATCGTATTAGCACTTTTGGCAAATTAGCTCCGTTTCGTTGCGAAGTGTGGATATCTACAATCGTCATAGGCTGCCTCCATGCACGATGTGTGATGTCTCTATTTCCTGTACCTGCAGAGAGACTGCACAATTCATATGCACCTTTGAGCTCAGCCAATCAAAAATCGAACCGCTCAGAAACTCTTATTGAATTTCTTAATCCGCTCAAATTTTCAGTGATGAGACAAAGACTTATGGGTCAGGTCACTAAGGTCAGGAGAAGAAAAGTTTTACCATTTTCGATATCCATGCATTCAAGCTATAAAATGGGGTGGTGAGGGGTGACACGGACAGCTACGTCTTTTGCTATCAACAGATTAGCCTGCTAACAAACAAAAAAACGATGAATTGTCAGCATTATACATTTAACAACCCAATATGTATGTAGGTTAATCAATCTGTTGAAACAGGCCTACTGTCGATGCTATGAGCAGCCATGTTGATTGGATGTTACTGATTTCAAGGTTGAGTAGGCCCAAGAGTTTGAGTTTGTCCGAAAATTAACAAGTTACAACATTTAGTTAAATGCAGGATAACTTTAAGATCATAAAGGTCGCCATTGGAGCCCAGAACCCCCAGAACAACTGAAGACCTTCCTTTTTTTTTTTGGTTTTACTACGGTCGACATTTCGCCTGGACACTGTCAGTAAACACAGCAGAGGCAGGGAGTATGAAGTCTTTGTGTCGTAACTCACCCAAGCGAAATGAGGCGTCTTGCTGGGTTCGGCTCAGACAAGAAAGTACATGCTGCAACCCTGGATACTAGTTAGAGTTGTGCCACATCCTGATACTTTTATCCCCGACCTTTGACCCTGAGCACATCTGGAAAGCTAGTTGGATTTCAAAAAAGAGAAATGTTTTTTTTTATTATTTATTTTGTTATTTTTCTTTATCCCCGGACAGAGTAGTAGAGCTTCACAGCATGGGTTGAACTTTTGGATATTGACCATGTGCTGAAAAGCGCAGGATAAAGACAAGGCTACGTTGCTGCCTCGCAGCTATATGCTTTCCAGATTTCAGAGGAAGATAAACATCTCAAGGTCCAGGAATAAAGGGACTACAAAGGCCAAGATGCTTTGAAGTGCAAGGATGGCCTCGCTTAATAGACACCGTGCCCACAGCCAAGGCAAACACTCCCCTGGCAAGATGCTTCCTGATTACACATCGAGAAGTGTTCTCACTGATCAAACGCCGCCCATCGACTATTTATTTAGCAAGCTTATAAGATGGACTGAAGCCTCTGGGTGTTAACTGGTTGTGTCAGCACATCCAGAAGGCAGTGTTTACAGCAGCATGTCGTGTTGTTTGTCCAGCACAGCACCAGCGTTCCAACCCTGTGGGCTAGACACTTTACTGTCAAATATGCCGATGACTTCTAGCCTACTGCGAGCTTTGGCGAACTCACAGATTTCCACATGCATCCGTCATGGCTTCTCGTTTTTCATGCGGGTTTTCATGCTCATTTTAGAGTTGATTCTGTTGGCGTCGACATTAAGGAACCTTGTGGAGCTGCTTTTAATGATATGATCTTAAAATGAACTTAAGAATACGACAATATAATTACAACAGCAACATAATCAATCATTCACGAAACCAAACTTGTCCGTGGTTTGCGTTTGGTCAGAGATATTGTGGGAAACTTTTATAAAAGTCCACATAGCTAATGTTCATAACAGGTTATAATGCTTTCATAAAAGATGATGCACGTGAAATAGTGATTAAAAATGCATATATTTTGGTGTTTTTTGCTCTAGGTCTGTTAATAACTGCAGTTTATTATTTACGTGTATAATTTTAAGGTTGCTACATCTATTGGAAATATATCACAAATTACAACACATTTTTAATATTCTATATGTAGTATTTTTGCTGTGGAAAAAAAATGCATAATTCATAATATAAAAGCTGTAACAATTAAAAAATATATTTTTTTATTTTCAATAAAAATCAAAAATTCAAAATGCATTTTTAAGCCCTCAATAATACATGTATGTGTAAAATAAACATATAAAATTATATTTTGATGTATATTTGTAATTTTTTTAAATATAATTTAATATCACTTAAGATTTTACAAAAAGACCCTAATAATTATTATAAACTGCCTATTTATATCAATATTATTTAACATTAATTTATTTAGATTAATTCATATTTTATGTATTTATAAATAATATTATAATTTTATTTTAATTCATTTAATGTAACAAATATTATTAATTCATTACTGTGAACATATTATAACATGCAAAAAAAACAGTATTTGCAAGAAATGTCATTGTGAATGCTGTAAGAGTTTATTATTTTTTTATGAAGGCTCAGTTTACTCAGAGCTCAAAAATACTATTATAATTTTTTATAAACCTAGTACTGTATATCCCAGTTACTGATAATCATTTATAAGTAATACTTTCAAAAAATACAGTACAACATTCAGCCATAATTTGCTGTAATTATTTATTAACAATATATTTTTAAAAAATAAAGTCTTACTTTTTTAGGGTTGATTTATTGAAAATACTTTTGCTACATATAATATTGTTCATTATGAAATATATGATGCTGAATAAAGCTTAATAGAGTATGTTTAATAATTAATTGTTAAAATAAAATCATAATTTACTTAGAACTACCAGTAAATTATAGCATTTTTTTTTTCAAAATGCTATAATGTCCATAATGTACTCATGCATGAGAAGCAATAACAGAATAAATTGTTATTCATTCCAAGCTGGAAGTTAAATATGAGAAAGTGAGTTATGGTATTAAGTACAAGTTTACAAAACCTTCCAAATAAAGAAATAAATACAGGTCTCGCATAAGTCTCTTTGATCTTTGTGGTACATGCACCTTGCAAAAAAGTGTTCTCGTAAAAAGTTTTAACAAAAGTGTATAAAGTATGTAATGCCTTATATGTTGTATTATAATATGCTAGGAATGTGGTTGTACTGTAGATATGGTCTTATAAAAAGTTTATGTTTTTAGTGGGAAAATCAGAATAACTGGATGATGATGATGGTGATGATGATGATGATGATGATGATGATGATGATGTTAAAAGCCACAACAAGGGTGATTTTCTTTCCAGACAAGTCCTCTCTATCAGCAGGGCAATTTTTTACAATGTGAAAAAGTCAGTCCATCCCATAATTTAACATCAGGGTTGCTTAGCTATATTGATATTTACTAGCCATCTCTGTTTTCTCTTCATTCTCCTTTGCTTATAAAACTTCAGGACTCAAGCTGGGCCACACAGGAACACATTTCTCTCAAACACTTAATATGACACGTGACGTGTGTCTCTGTGGAGGTTCTCGACTCGAGTGGGACCTGTCTAGGGAATACAAAGCCCTGTCTATCAGAGTCGAGAAGATGATGTCACGGGTCTGGACGAGTCTCTGAGGAGCGGTGAAGTCTAATCTAATCTCACGGGGTCTAGATCGGCTTCACGTTCGGAAAGGTGAGGAGGGAGGGGAAAATCCCTTAACCGCCCGTGTTATCTCGTGAATGTCATTCACGTCGTTCATTTTTGTGAGTGGAAGTGTTCAGGTGTGACGGGGGAAAAACTGTCTGAAATGAAAGTCAGAATTTTCACTTACCGTAGATCTGAAACCTGTATCTAATGATAACCTCTTAATTTCTAAAAATAGCCATGAAGTTTAATATTATGTCATTTTCGATTTTTCAATCCCGTTCCAGTGCCAGGTGCGAACCTCTTACACACCAAGGTTTGATCTTAAATTCTGACAGGTGGTGATTTGTCTAATCTCTAAATTGAGCGTGATATGTGGGAAAAGTGCTTCCTACAAAGTCGTGCAACATTTGACATATCGTTAAACTCAGGTTTTATTCCCATTTTAAACGGCTTTGGTTTTCCCTGGCAAAACACCGTTCCCTGTAAAATAAATAACTGTATTTAATGAGATATGAAATGCTTATGAATGCCTTCGCTCTTCACGGGTAATTGGAGCTTGTCACCCAAAGCGTTCAGTGATATATAGAAGGACGTGGTGGGTTTTTCACATGTGAGACTTTTATATTTATATGTATATCTACAGTGTGCGTGTGTGTGTTTTTAGCATCAGGATATCACCCGAGCTGGTATACAGTAAATGAGCTAGATTAAAAAGACCTCAGTATAAGGTTTTGTTTTTGCCATCGGATTATGTTGGAATTTTGTGCACCCAAGCAGCACATACAGTATAGAATGGGGTGAGGAATGGAAGCTGGGGCTGATTTCTGTCGAGGCTAGACTGTAGATTCATGCAAGCAATGAGTGACAGTTGTGTCAGGGGATTATACAGAGTTACAGAAATTAAATGTGACATATTTTAGCTTGTGCTTTAAGAGGATGAATGCGGTTTGTTTATTCTAACATCATTTTCCATCTTTATAATATTCTTGAAGGACAAATTTAAAGATGAAGGATTAATCAAAAAACAAGTTTTTGTTTTTTTCCTTTTTTGTGTTTGTGTGTGTGTGGGAAGGATGAAAGGCTTACATCTTTCTTGGTTTATCATTTAAAATGTTGTGTGAAATAAATCCAGGAGAGCAT
This sequence comes from Heterobranchus longifilis, assembly GCA_028570985.1. Taxonomy (NCBI): domain Eukaryota; kingdom Metazoa; phylum Chordata; class Actinopteri; order Siluriformes; family Clariidae; genus Heterobranchus; species Heterobranchus longifilis. The sequence continues at coordinate 7,375,404 of JAOVVB010000046.1, forward strand.
GCTACGGATGAGAGCAGTTTGCAGGCTAGTGCTATAAAGTGAGATCTGCTAAAGGAGCAAAAACAAGCAGAACTTTTCGTCAGATTGTGTCCGAAATGCCTCTTACTCAATAGTAATTCATTTTTTTTTTCTAGCTAAAAGATTGCATTTTTGTACTATAAAAGCCATATTGCATGAGAAATAGTGTGGCTGTACTGAATATCGTTCAGTGAATATCTTTCAAAACCTGCACGCATTCTCATGCAATAGATGTTACTTAATTAGATATAAATTAGAATTAATGAATATCACGCAAGCTGTGACTGCACTAGAGCATTAGAATGATTGATTAAGCACCAAAACAGCGTAAATATGACCGGATATCGATGCATCAGTTGAAAGTGCCTGCGTGATTCAATAAATAAATAAATAAATAAATAAATAAATAAGATGGAAACTTTCCAATTTAGGTAACATCTGCATCCGTGGCTCTTGCTGAGAAATGATGTTCAAGGGGAACATTATGTGCACTTTCCCGGCTGTTGCTCCTGAAGGCTCCTGTCCCAGTGTTTCCTTTCAGTGTGTGTGTGTGTGTGTGTGTGTGGGTTTGTGCACGCGCATGTCCTGCCTCATTACCTCCTCCTAAACTCTGCTGCGTCTGAACATTCCTCTCCCTAGCCTTTGCTTTACCATAACACTCTCCTACATTTACTCTCTCTTCCTCAAAGAGCAGGCTGCCATTACCAGAACAGAACTGCATTTGCATTCCATTGAAAAAAAAAAAAAAAAAAAGGCCATGCAATAATGTTCATAGTTGGCATCAACAAGCTTTTGCTGCCATACAATCAGGGTTTCGCCATGATTCTCGAATGAAATGAATGGTGCGGGAGGAAAAAGAACATACAGATAGACTTGAGCTCTCTTGCACGTTCAGATAGATAGCAGCAATCCGATGTAAAATGTAGGAAACGAGTAAGGAACCGTTCCAAAGGTTCCTACGTAGCATCGGTGGCATGTGAGACCCCCTGCTTTAACTCCATCGTCAGTCTTATTTGAAACGTCACATAAGCATGACAGCACCAGCGTCTGTATCTGACTGGATTAACGGAGGTCACGCCATGCTGATGAGAATCATTAGCAAAAAAAAAAAAACTTACACTAATTGCTGCACTTATGTACCAGGCAGCACATCACGAATCAGAAAAGGTTAATTACAATTGCGCCTTGGTTTGATATCGGACCAGTCTTTTGTTCTCCCGCTCTGCTCTGTCTTTCTTGCTTTTTTTTCCCCCTCAAGATACAAAAAGGCCTTCATCCAGACATGACTGCCTGCATGTTTCTCGATAAGCTTCAGGCACTGACACTAGCCGATTACTTTCGTTCCTAGGAAGTGCTGTAATTAGCGAAACGCCATCAAGCAAAAGAGTTAACACCACTGAGGAAATTCTTC
>JAOVVB010000046.1:7385828-7405034 GCA_028570985.1 Heterobranchus longifilis
GTTCCCTGTTGAGTCTGGTTCCTCTCAAGGTTTCTTCCTATTACCATCTCAGGGAGTTTTTCCTTGCCGCTGTCGCCCTCGGCTTGCTCATCAGGGACAAACTGACCATTTTAATTCATTCCATTCCATACAAACCTAAATAATTCTTTTAATTATGTAAAGCTGCTTTGCGACAATGACAATTGTTAAAAGTGCTATGCAAATAAAATTGAATTGAATTTAATTGAATTAATGATGAGGATTATTTTAATTCTAATGTAACTACGTAATTGTCCAACAACTGAAAAATGAATGCTTTGATAATTTTTGCATTATTTTTCACATTTTGTTTCTTGTCTCTGTTGTTTACTTTTTCCTCCCCTATGTCCCAAGTCTCGTAAATCCCTCCGGGGGAAAAAAAAATGATTTGAACCCTGATGACAGAGCTAGCAATGCTTAGTATCAATTTTCCAACTCACTTCTTAATATCCTTTTACACACCCTTATGAAAAGAAGATCCAGGCTCTATACACATGATACACTGAATCAGCATATCTCCCAGCATTAGCTCCCTTCTTTTGACATCTGTGTCTCATATGTCACATGACTTCCAACAGCCAGAGTCCAAAAACAACCACAAAAGCCCTGTGGATACACACACACACACACACACAATCTCTCTCTCTTTCTGAAACACACACACACACGTACAGTAAATCTCAGCGTCAGCAGGAGGTCGGAGCATTCCCCGTAAAACAAACACTGCAACATCTCTGAGCGCTTTACCTGTCCACCTCTGACAGATATACAAAAACCCAGAGTACAGCCAAAAACAACATCAGGTGACCATTCCTTCAGGAAAAACATACAACTGCGTTTACAACTCTGTGTTTAAGATCAGCTCTTAAATGAAAGCAAATCAGCAAATAAAATTTTATCCTTAAATAACTGCTCTAACTGCTTCTGACACAACATGAGGAGCTTTATATCCTCAGATTTTAACTCCAGATTCAACACATACTGTATGTACACACACACATACACACACACACACACACTGGATTGTATGATGGGAGGTCTAAGATGAATTAAGTTAAATTTAATAAAATTCAATTCGATTTTATTTGTATAGCGCTTTTAACAATTGTCATTGTCGCAAAGCAGCTTCACACAATCAAAAGAATTATTGTAGATTCCTTTTATGCAGTCAACCTGTAAAAAGGCATAGACAGACACACAGACGGACAGATAAAGAGACAGACAGACTGACAGACAGACAGACAGACAAAGAGACAAATACAGACGTAGAAACAAATGCAAAAAGATACGCATTCTGATAGACATGGACAGACAGACAGAGACAGACATGCACAGAGATACTGTACAAGCAGACATAAAGACAATTAAACTCGGAGACAGATGCACAAAGACAGACTCAGACAGAGAGAACCAGACAGACAGGTGTTTGCAGACAAATGCCACATATAGACACTACATACAGACAGATCAACACAAAGACACAGATAGACACTTACTGGCATCCATACGGACAGTTATAAATACATATGAAGAAAGGTAGATATATACAGCCTGTCACAAGCAGAAAAACACATACAGACAAACAGAGCGATAGACAGACATGCAAATAGAAACACATAGACAAATATACAGACAGTATATAGACAAATACTGCATCTAAACAGACAAACTGGTAGACACATACATACGGAGAGACACAGACAGACAGACAGACAGACAGACAGATAGTTAGACATATACACACAGGCAGATAGACGCATAGGTTTCACTATTTGTGATCATTAGATTAATTCATTTTCAGAATCTCTACACATCTTAGCTGATCAGTTCTTAAAGCCATGTTGGCATTGTGTGTGTGTGTGTGTGTGTGTGTGTGTGTGCTCTCTCCTCATCTATGCACAGTTCTACAGCTCCCCGTTAGATGGAGCTCGGTGTGTGGTGCCAGTTGCCCAGGGAAACGGAGGAAAGGTGCTTAGCTCGGAGGTGTTTGATTGGCCGGCAAAGGCAGCCAATAGAAAATGCTTGTGTTGATTGGCATCACAGGCGCTACAGCTGCGGGACGTGGAATGAGAAGCAATAGAGATGAGGGTCTGAGGCTGGTTTTATGTCTAGAGGGGAAAAATATATAATTTTTTTAAAAATTAGCATTTTGTTCATGTTGTTTATCATTGTAAGTCATTTATCTAGTAAAATATTTATAATAAATTAATCAAAGATAACAAACCAAAGAAAACAATCATGTGAACATGTGTTGTGTATTCTACCTTAAGGATGATGACAGAATTGAGTGGTTGTCCTTTGTTTTCATTTTTGTTTCAGAATGAGTCTAATTTGAAAATATTTTTACGATTAAGCATTGTAAATACACACACACACACACACACATACACACACACACCTTTTGACCCACTTTTGCTTTGATTACATACAGTACATATTTACCATGGCATTGTCTCGATGCGCTTATGCAATATCAATGCAGAGCCTCATTAATTTCTCCAAGATTGATTTGATGATTTTAAGAAATTTCTAAAATTCTACAAATGCAACTGTGTAAAGGTTGGCAGAGCCAGCCAACAAAATTATAATGCATCAAATATACTGTAAGATGATTCATCTTGGAAAATCTGAGAGAAATTTTGATTTGAATCAAAATATAAATCTACTGATATTTACTATTTAATACTGATATTATACCTCGGCATACAAACACCCTGCCGCACAAATTTTCGCCTTAAAAACTGAAATTTCCAATACATTTTCGTCGGCATGCGAAACATTTATGGCATACAATGACCAAACCAAGCCATACCGAACAGTGGCATAACTAAGTTATGCATAAGTCTTGGAGCCGTCCAGAACTTGTCTGTGTCAGTGGAAAGCCAAGCGAACGAGTTTAAGTATTTTTTTTTGGTTTTTTTTGCATTTAATGCAAGAAGCTACTTTCAGTTTAATTCTTAAAGCAGCTGGTGCCTAGAGGAATTATGAATTAAGGTTAAGTCAGGTTTAATGTCTATTTCTTTCATATTTTACTTAATTCACATGTCTTTTCTAAATGTTTTGATTGTTTTTATATGCAAAATATGATTATAGTTTTGGAAATTGATAATATTGTAATATTTTTGGGTGGCTGGAATGGATGATCTGCATTTACATAATTTCCTAAAACGTGTTTCGCAATATGAAATTTCGCCTCAAGAACTCACCTCCTAAACGAATTACAGTTGTATGCTGAGATACCGCTGTAATATAAGAAATTTATATAGGAATTAATCTAAGAAGTGTAACAATGGTGCTTGCGTAGGAAAATAATCGATGACGAGTACAATTCAAAGTCATTCTTTCTTTTTATATCACAGCAGGTTGCTGGCAGCAATTAAATGTTTTTAATTAAATACTAAACTATTTTTATCCATTTACAGTTATGTATGTTGTGTAACATCTGCGGGGACAAGTTGGTTCTTATTGTCACTAGTCGTAGAGAAGCGATAATCAGGCATTCTCTTTGTTGTCTTGAAGTTAAAGTATACTGACACTGGAGACTCCCTCCATTAATGCTAAAAAAAGAAATTCTCTCTTTTGATCATATCAGAAAAAGAGCCTGACCAATCAGAAGGAAGCATTCAACAGTGCTCTGGTAAATCTGTATAGATTAAACAACTTAAAATATCACAGTACATCAACGCTAATAATAACCTCTCACTTGTGAATGTGATGATGCTGCTTTGTTTTTACAGGTTTTTATTTATTTTACTTCTCCCGCCTCAGTTTTACCCAGCACTCCCGGTGCAGATGTGGTGAGAGCCCACAGTCTCACTGGCACTGGAACTGCCAATCAGGCTCACCGAGGCACACACATGCAACCTGAACCCTGTGCCCGCTGCTCATTACGCTAATGAGGCAGAGCGCTCTGGAGGTCTACTGATGAAGGTCTCATGTGGCTCTGTGCTGAAACTGCTGAAGTGCTGTGTGAACACTCCGGGAGGAATGCAGGTTAACTGTTAAGCAATTATTCATTCATTCATTCATTCATTCAAAGGTTAATTTCTTCATTTATGTATAAATGAAATGTATGTACATATCGTATGTATTGTATTTCTACAGAAAGCCACTCTTGTTTTGTTTTTTTTGTTTTGTGTTGTTACATCCCAAATACACACACACACACACACACACACAAATTAAAATTCTCTATTCACATTTTTATTTGTCACATACACAACGGTATGCAGTGAAATGTTTACATGACTGTTCATAACCTTAACAAGGAAAGATAAAATGGAATACGAAGATAAGAAAAGGCAAATTGCATTAGAAAAAAGTGTTAATTATTGAATTCAGGTGTGTTTCCAATTAGGCCCCTTATCCCCAGTGAAGGGCAATCTTAATGCGTCAGCATACCAAGACATCTTGGACAAAGCTATGCTTCTATGCAACTTTGTGGAAACAGTTTGTGGAAGACCTTTTTCTATTCCAACATGACTGAGCCCCAGTGCACAATCAAGGACTATAAAGACATTGTTTGATAAGTTTGGTGTGGAAGAACTTAACTGGCCCTCACAGAGCCCTGACCTCAACCGCATCGAGCCCCTTTGAGATGAACTGGAACTGGAGATTGCAAGAAATTCCCACAGAAACATTTAAAAAAAAACTTGTGGACTGCCTTCCAAGAAGAGTGGATATTTCAATACAATGTCAGTTGTATCCAAATACAGTTTTGGCTAAATACTTTTGTCCATAAGGTGAATGTTCTTAATATTTGATTTTTAATACACTTACGAAACATATTGGAATATTGAAGGCTGTTATTCACATGAGGAAAGTTGTGTGATTTAGAGCATCATTTCAACTTGAACACAGGAAAGTGTGTTGACTTATGACACAACACATTCATGCAGATCATATGAGCATAAAAAAAATTGTGTAAAAAGCAGCAGCGGTGACATTAAAATGTAGAATAAGACCTTGAGATGTTTCTATGTTATCTGAGACGTCCAATACCATTTAAATTTTATTTGTATAAGCAGTTTTACAGAAATCCAGATGTAGCTTTAGATCCATAATGAACAAGCCAGAGGTGATATTGGCAAGGAAAAACTCCATGAGACATCATGATGAAAGAAACTTGGCATTATACAGAAAAATCATAAACGTAAAAACAAATCAACCTATTCTCACAGTGCAAATCTTCACATGCAATCTATGTCCAGTTCCCTCTATACTGTACGGTAAATATATTAAGGTTCTTTCAAATGCACATGTTGCAAAGTTAACTATCATTTGAACACTCTGTACACTGTGTGCTGTGCAGTTCTGTCTTTTAACCAACCTAACATTTACCTATTGCTAGTTGTGTAGAGTGTTTATCAATGGACATTGTCACAAAGCAGCATTGTAGAAATTAAAATTCTGGATATGAATTCAAAAATGTGTATTTCTTTTTTAGCTTTATCAGAAATAATAGTCTTCATCTGGGTTATACAGATAGAAAGACAATAACTGCAATACCTCTGTAACTTTGTTATATAAGTTCAAAAAGTGCAGTCGTATAACAGGAAATGCATTTCATTTAACATCAATTCCATTTTGTTGAGGTTTACCAACTGTTCACTGATAAAGTCTTGGGTATAAATCGGTTCCTGACAGTTTCAGTCCTTAAACTATTTGAGTGATTTCAGACACATGCCATCAAAGACAAACTGTTTTTACTATTTGAATGCTATTTAATAAATCATTTAAGTTTGTAAGTGCTTTATTTTTTTCAAGACAAATAATACTAGGATCGTGAAACAGCTGCTTTTCTCTGCTAACACAAACAGGGAGCATGGAATGGTAACAGATATTTTTCGAAATGTTGAAAAACTCTGTATCCTTGGAAAAATACTAATATATATATATATATATAAATGTATAAAATGTATTATAAAAATGTGCACCTTAAAAATCTAAAGGTGTTTTGGTTCCATGTGAGCTGTAAGTGTGGTTGCATGTGCAGAGAGAGAGAGAGAGAAAGAGAGAGAGAGAGGTGGAAGGAAAAAAGCCTTTTAAAACCTTAGAAAAAGTAGCTGCTAACCAGCTTACTGTAGCATGAAATGCACGCAACAGTTTTAGTCTGGTTTTTGCAAATTGAGTTTTACTAAAACAACAGTTTTGAGAGTTACTAATGGCCTATTAATACAGGGTGATTCAGGAAAATCCTCAGTTTGGGTGTTAATGGCTCTCAGTGTGGCTTTTGACTAGATTTGACTATTGATAGACTTAGGCAGTGGATTGCTATAACTGGCTCTGCTTTGAAATTATGTTCTGCATATCTTTCTAATAGATTGAATCCATGATTGTAACCCACCTAGTGCCTTAGATTGCCTGGTATATAGGCTCCAGGCCCCTTACAACCCTGTACAGAACACAGGGTCTCTGGTCATGAATTTCCTTCAATTTCTGAGACCTGTCAAATTAAATAAAAAATGAATATTGAACATTTCCTTTATTTGTTTAAACATTTCTGCAACTTTCTTGATGTATTTTCTGTGTTGAGAGTATAACATTTTGCCTAAAATTTGCTTCATAAATACATTTGCTTTTTTACTTATTGTTATTATACAGTCCCTAGGAAAAATAAAATTTTAAGTAACTGTGGATAAGTATGTCTCTTTATGTGTACCTTAGCTATATGGGGTGCCGCAAGGTTATTTTCTCTTTATTTGACAAGAACATTTGACGTTTTACAGTCATACATATCTTTTAATCGCTAAAAACATGACAAAGCTGTCAACTTTGCTTTGATGGCAAAACATTTTTTTACAGCTTAATAATGACAAATCTGAGGTCCTTATTTGTGCCCCTGCTGGTCTTGACCTGAAGATACAGAAAACTCTTGAATGTTTGTTCTTATCTGTTAAATCCTCAGTCAGAAGTCTCTGTGTTACTCCTGGTGTCTGACTTTTTTTGTTTTTATCACGTGAGAAACATTGCTAAACTTAGATCTATGGTATCTCAGGCTGAGATATGCGGCTACTAATATTCTGACTCAATCGACAAAGAGAGAGGATTTTAATTTCTTTACATTGGTTCCTTATAAAGTTTAGAATTCAGTTCATAACTTTAGTATTACATTATTAGCATTTGCATTGTCAAGCTTATGTGTACATCAATATCATGCCTTGTTGCAGCTGCTTACTGTTTTTTGTTACTTTTCTATATTTTGCTACTGTTAGGACCTAAAATTGAACCTTGTGGGACACCATCCTGTACTGTTAAAGTTTAAGATTCTCTTTTAATGGAAACACTAACTATAAACTGTTAATTAAGATTTAAACCAATAAACAAGCTGTTGTCAGAGAAACTATTTTTTAAAAATCATGTAGTTTACACTATGATGCTTGTGGTAACCTGACTGAAGTTCTGCTCATCTCAATCTTTTATAGTTATCTAAGTGTATGATATTTTTGTAATTTGGTACTTAGTTTGAATAACGGCATTCACTTAAACTTTTAAGTTTGTGTAGTGGTTAGCATTGTGGCCTTAAACCTACAGGGTCATGGGTCTCATTCTCAAAGTCTGTGTGGATTGGGTTTGCATGTTCCCCTGTGCTTGATGGGTTTTCTCTGGGTACTCCAGGTTCCTCCACCATTTCAAAGACCTTGGTTCAGAGTAGGTTAATCGGTGTTTGCAAATAGCCTGTAGTGTGTGAATGAGTGTATGTGCCCTGCAATAGATTGGCAGCCTGTGTGACCCACTGAGTGCCTTAAGTTGCCTGATGTAGACTCCAGGCCACTCTCAAACCTGTACAGGATAAGCCTTAAAGAAAATGAATGAATGAATGAATGAATGAATGAAATAACACTCAAGGAAAATCTCTGGTCATGAATTTTTTGCAACCTCCACTTTTTGTGACCTATAAAATAAATATATATATATTTTAAATATTTCTGCAACTTTCTTTAACAAAATGTCCTTTCTGTGTTAAGAGTTTATCATTTAGGCTGAAATTTGCTTCATAAATACATTTGATTTATTACTTAATTAAATAGCAACAGCTAGCCTGTTATTATACCCAGGAAAAATAGACAGATTATTATTATTATTATTATTATTATTATTATTATTAATAATAAGAAGAAGAATCATAACAATAATATTGTAGTGAGGGATTCATGTCCTGTTTCCTGTGTCTCAGGTCTCAATGCAAATTTTTCTTTCTCTTTTTCTTGAAGATGAAGAAATCAAAAAACAAAAGGAAGAAGAAGGAGGAGGAATTAATTCATTGCTGCAATTATACATTGCTAATAAATTAGCACTGGGATTTTATTACTTCTCACGCACAGTGCCATGATATCACTTGCACTTTGGCCAGGCTGTTTGTTAAAATGGTTTATTTTATTACAGACACACTAATTTCCTGGCTTCGGGCCTTCTAGCCACCCTTGTGTGTGTGTGTGTGTGTGTGTGTGTGTGTGTGTGTGTTCAAGCATGTGCAACTGAACTGCACCGGGTGTTGCTGGAACTTTTCCATGCATCATAATCATTTGTTAATTCACTATGCTAATTAAGTAATTAATTCTGGAACAGGAGATTAGACAGAGCACAAAACTAAATAAATAAAGAAGCAAAGCGTCGGGTGTTACCGCCGGGCCGCCATTTCAGACGTGGCACATTAGAAATGCAAACTGACTGTGGTGCATCGCTTCGCCCAAGGCCTGTTCTGTGAATGAGAGCTGTGCAGCGTTCACAAAGAAAGCATTACAGCATCCATACACTGGGCTTGCACATACATCAGTGTACACCAGTTTATTACAGCTGCAGATTAGCACGCTGTGCTTCACTCATTTCAGCCCAGCTAGAGAAGTCAAACTGTATGACATATGCACAAGGTTTTTTAATTTGAGGATTATAACACTTTGACACATGCTGTTACAGGAAAACAATCAACAGTGCAACAAAAATGTTTATCTTCAGCACATCTTAGAGTGTTGTATTCCTTGTACGTTACCAACTAAATGTTTGGACACACATTCAGTGTTGTTTGTTTGGTGATTTATTTTCTACATTCCAGAACAATACTGAAGATTTCAAAAACTATGAAATAACACATATGGCGTTATGTAATTAGGTAACAATCTAATAACAATTAGGAAAGACTTTTGAAAAATTTGCTAAAAGTTGTAATGTTTAGTTTATTAAACATTGACACATCATACAAGTGATCTAGAATTTAGAATTACATTAATGTTGTAGAACATCCAAAGGAGATGTTCTCATTTACAGTATGTTATAGCAGCTGTAAACAGTCCTTCCTTCACCATCATCTCTTTTTTTTCTCTCTCTTGAAGTTCATTTTAAAAACCCAATTCATCATGTTACCAATAAAGTCCTCTGTCCTGAAGAATTTCCTGTGATGGGAACATGACTGATGCTATAAAATATTTCCACAAACGTTGCACAAGCATCTCCTTACTGTTACTGTAGCTTCCTCGAATCAGTTAGGCCCAGGAGAGACTATTTTTCCTCAACCTCCTCAAGAAGCAGCATTTTTCACTTTTAAGCTGTTGGTGGCCTTTTATCGATGCTTTGTAGAAAGGACTCTGACGTACTGTGTTTGTGTTTGGTTTGCCAGCGGCACAGCCGCGGATAGGAAAGCGCTCCAGAGAGTCATCACCACCGCTCAGACAAGAATTGGCTGCCCTCTCCCCTTACTGGAAGAACTTTATGGTTGTTGTTGCCTCAAAAAGGCCAAGAACATATTATAAGACCCATCTCACCCTTTGTTTGACATACAGGACTCTAAAGGCAAGGACCAATAGATTAAAAAGCTTAACTATTAAAAATAGATTATTAAAGAGCTGTGGCTGCCTTAAATGCTGCTGGAAAAAAAAAATAGAATGTGCATACGATGTATATTGGTTGGATTTTATTGTTTGTTTGTTTGTTTGTTTATTTGTTTGTTTCGGTGGGGTTGTAGCGCCTTTTTTGTGTCATTGTTTTTGGGATGGTATCCGCGCCAAGAATGGCACTCAATTTCGTCGCACTTGTATAATGACAGTAAAGTTTCTACTCTATTCTATTATCTTAGTGAAATTATAACACTTTTTTTTTATCTATTTATTGATCTTAGCTAATGTGTAGTGTCTGCCATACATGTCTCAGTGTTAGAGCTGTAACTATAGAAATGATAGCATATTAGAACGAGTACTTTAATTTAAACCTGTGATTTAAATTTTAAGACAACCGTAAGGGCAGCAGCAAGCCAGCCTAGTGCTTCAGTAACTTTTTCCGCCATCACTATATAGGTTCGATTGGCGTGTTCAATAAAGACATAAAGGTTCATGCCCCTTAGTGTTTTATCAGATTAGAAGTATTGTTTTTGTTTCAATTTGTGACTTTGTTGAGAATCAGATCACATTTCATGACCAATTTGTACCGAAATCCAGGAAATTAGAAATGGTTCACTTACTTTTTCTTGTCAGTGTAATTGACTTAATACACTGGATTCCTAGGAAGCTAATATGACTATTGCTGCCTTCAAGCCCTATCAGTAATATTATAATTACAAAGTGAGTGCACTTGAACACCAACCAAATGTCATAATTACATGTAAAAACTTGTATTTTTCTATTGCTACCTTCAGGCTTGAGTTTCCAGGTGTTGATTATGAAATGCTGTGTGTTTAAGTGGTTTGGGTGAGTAAACAAAGACTGAAATTAAACCAAAAAAAACGTTTCAACTGATGTTTGTCGTTTGCCTGCTCCTGTTAGGGGTTGCCACTTCAAATCATCCAATCCACATACAGTATTTGATTTGGCACAGGTTTTACACAGATGCACTTCCTGACACAGCTCTCCCTATGTTGTCTGGTCTTGGGATCAATTTATGCAATTTATCCATGGCTGGGGTTCCCATTAGACAATCGAACCCTGGTCTTCTGCAAGAAAAATCCCACTGTACAACCTGGGTGAAAAGCTAATTAGCTAACATACAAAACAAACATAATCACCTTGGAAGCAATAGTGACTTCCTGTTATTGGCACGACCCCAACTTGGAAAATCTGAGCTCACAGAAAAACACAAGTTTCTGCATTTCTAATTTCGACATCAGGATTTTTCTGACATGACTTGAAGTCACCATAATTAACATGGTAAAACGTTAATAAGACTGCTATTTACTTTATTACACTATCTCGCTAACTCTTATGACCTTTGCTGCCTTCAAGCCCTGTTATATATTAATATTATATAATATTGCAGTTATGAAATGATTGCACTCTTGTTGTGTAATCATTTACATAGTTATTTTAAGCTAGTTTTTAAAAAATTTTTTAACTAGTTTTAAACTATGAGTCCAGGCTTTGGATCAGTAGCAAAAAGTGATGACAGCTGTCGGGATGAATGTCAAACCTACATCAGAAGATAAAATATACACCAGTCGGCCATAACCTCAACACCAACTCCAAGTGAACTCAATAACATTGATCCCCAACATTGCCACCAACAAACTGGTGATACTGTAGGTTTAAGGGGATGTAGGAATCAATATAGCACAAATCACTGAAAAAGTCAATGCCAGCTATGACAGAAAGGCACAAGAACCCCCATAGCACTACAGCCTGCCATGCATTGGGCCCATTCTGCAAAAAGACCAAGGTCTCCAACCCGGCCCCCCGATGAGGCCCCAAATCACAATCCACACCCTGAGGCTACGTGGAGCCACGCCCCAAGGGGCCAGAGCTGCCCCGGTAGTGCAAGGGGAACCTAAAACCTACTGAGAGTGGTTTTAATGTTAATGTTTTTAAGGTTAATGCTGATTGGTATAAGTGGCTGTTCTGCATGTTTGGTTTTAATTTCCTTTCAGTAGAACAAAATAAAATTGTCATTAATGATACAAGGAAAAATAAGAAAAACATTCTCCACATCATGTGCCAACTTGAGAACTTAATGCAAAATATACTGAAATTTGCTAACTTTTTTTTTGATAACAGCTTGCACTCAAAACATTTGTAAGTTCAAGACCATTATCAATACAGTTTATGTTGTTTAGGGTAATGGACAACCAATTGCATGGTTCCTCACATACTCACACATCTACTCAAAAACTATGGGCAATTTGCAAAGTCTGATTAATCTAGACCATACGTCTTTGGACTCTCTGATGATAAATATGATATATGATAAATATGATATATGATAAATATGATATATTTGTGTTGATTATGTTCATAATTATGATATATGCTAGATGCACAAAATATATGTTGTTTAAGGACATTTAATATCTAATTGCTATAATGAACTAAAAATCAAGAATTTAATATTTAAAATGGGATTGAGTAGGCATAATATTTTGATGTTATTTTGATGTCTTGGGCATTCATGTGGACTCTAAATACAAATTTTGGTCGCAGAAAAATTGGAATTTACTCTTTCACTCCAAGACATAATCACAATCTCTGAACTCATGAACACAAACACAAAGTGTTTTTTTTTTTTTCTTCTGCAAAATCAAATGTATCTCATTTCACCTGCACTTTATAAACAAATCCACCAGAGGGCAGCAGCCAATGACTTCTGAGAGTTTATTCACCTTCTCCTGAAATTTCCTCCTAACTGATCCCCAATGTGCAATAGGTCACTGTAGTTTGTTCATACCAAACCAGTGTTTATTTTGACCGTGTAGTGAAACTGAAGTAGGGAGTACAAGTGGCCGCCGCTGAGGCATAAACATCCTGTGAGATAATAAAATTGCACAATGTTCTGCGAATACCAGGGGGACAAAAAATGCTCATGTACTGTATCTGTAATGGAAAAACCAAGTACAACAGAGGTATACAATAAGGCAAGTATGATTGCACCTCTACTGAAATGAAAAAGTATGAACCTATTGCTATTACTGTACTGTAATAGCAGTAATACTTAGGCCAGTACTTAGGCAAATGCAAATAAGTGATATAGAGCAACAAAAAAGCTTTCTACATTAAAAAGTACTATTAAAATCAATAAAACAGTAAGTCAATAGTTGGTGTGTTAACCCTTTGTTTAAAACCCTTTGTGCAAATGCTGATTTGGAGCTGGATCAATAGTGAACCTTCTAAGAACTGGGTTTGTTATTCCATGGGCTAGAGAGTTGTGTCATTTCATCACTGTATTGTATAGATCCATGTCCGTCTTCCCACTAATGCTAACAGTGATGCTAGCAGTAATGCTAGTGGCAAGCACAACAAAAATAATGGCAATATCATTCAACATCATTTGAGCATTTGAGCGACCCATTGCATATTAAGTCCATTTTTTTTAAAGATGGCAGTCACAAAGTTTTAGTTGGTCATGATAATCCCACCGCCCAGCCCCTGACTAAAGCAGTTCTTCTTTCTAGGCTAGCAAAGTGTTGGTGCCACCATGAAACCAGGTTTTCTGTCTGAGGGTTTTCGGAAAACAGAGAATTGGTTCATAATGGGGGACCGGCTGCAAACTAGTTCCAGAACTGCCTTGGTTTAAAAGGGGTATCTGAGGACACATGTGCTTCTTTTTCATGCTTGCAAAACCCAGTAACTTTTTTTTTTGTCTTTTCGATAATATTCTACTTTCTTTTTTTTTTGTTTGTTTGTTTATTTTTGCTCATTTACTAATGTTTGGAAATCAGACAATTAATCTTAGTACAGTATGTATAACAGGGTGTCTAAGACTTTTGTACAGTACTGTACGTGCTGATGAGTCCTTATGTTATGCCCACAGAAGCAGTGTAGATAACCTCCCAGAAGAGGACAGCTTTCCTTTTAAGTCTGGTTTCTTTAAAAGCTTTTTTTTTTCCTTGCTACTGCCGTCTTTGGCTTGCTCATTAGGAATCTAAACCTAATCTGATTAAATAAACTTATTTGTGACCCTCAGTTTAATCATTTCCATTAATCTGTAGCTTAGTAATTTCATACAGTAATTTAGTTTGAAAAATAGCTTAGACAGACATTATTCTGGAAATGAAAACGTAAGCGATGTCTTATTTCATAGCTGGCTTCTTGGAATAATTTGAGGTCTCTTAGGGCTTTAAAACAATCGTTCATTTTGTCCCAAGGACAAAGCGAAACAGAGGCTGTGCATGAGTGTTAGACTGTGTATATTATATTATAAGAAGCATCCTAAACACTTTCTTAACTTATCTAACACTTATCTTAATTGTTTCTCTGTTGATAATACCGGTTTCTGTCTTGTGTGTATTGTTTTGGTCATGATTACTAACTAACTATATAACAAACTAACTAAATAACTAACTGACTTCATTATGCAACCTACATAATCAACTGGAAAGAATAAACCGCAGGTTCAGTATTTCAGATATAAAAGATATCAAAAACATCGTTTTGGTTTGAGTCTTGTGTGTACCTGTTTTGACTTAGTTCCTAATGAATTTGTCGATTTAAGCCCTGATGTTTCTGCTTCTCAACATTACGTCTTATTATGCATTGTGATTGTTAAGCCTGAGCCATATTCCCATGTTTCTTGTTCCAGTGTTCTCAGTTGTTTTTTTTATATTTCTGCGCTTCCTTTGTTTCTGGTTTACTGTTCCCTGGTTACACGGAGTTCCTGTATTTCTGGTGTTCAGTCTTGCCTCGTGTTTTGACTTCTGCAATGGGTCCTGATGACAGAATAAACATGCTGACCTTATGCGCTTGTGTCCTGCTTCACATGTCTGCAAGTAACAACATTCATGCTACAATTTACACTTTTGCTTAAATTAATAATAAATTATTCTAATATGTAATTATTTTAGGAATCAGAATTAATATGATACTTTTAAAAACAGTCTTACTAACACACACACACACACACACACACACACATTACATTATGCTTCCTTTTAGGAAACTCCCCTTTCCAAAACTCCCTCTCTGCTGAAATTACAACCTGTTGCTTTGAAGCCAAGCAAGTAATCACATTGCAGTGATGCACACAGGATATAAGGTAAAACATCCAGAGCATTAGCCACACAACTGAGTAAACCTCTAGAGAATTTCCGGGATAAGATATATGGGGGGAAATGCCACCAAATGCCTCTGAACTCCCCAACTATAGCAAACATGCATGCAGAAAGCAAAGCTTCATCCTTCAAGCAACCATATCAAGCGGAAATATCTGCCATCAGAAAACAGAGATTACTCTGGCCTCATAACAGCACAAGGTCATGCTCTGCTGAAGCTATTCTTCTTGCCATGTATCGAGCACATTAAGCGCTTTTGTTTCGGCTTTTATGTGAACTCAGTGCTTCCACTTTTTGTTTCTAAATTGACACAAACCAAGACATTTGCATTATATTATTATTCTTTGTTTAATATTTCAGTTTTTTTTTTTTTTTTTAGAACATGGAAAGCAACTGCTTTGGAAAAGCATCTACGTGCAGGTTCATCTTTGATCCAGCCGTGTTATGTCACTGCTTTAAAAACATATGAGCTGTAGCTGTATGATAAATGAATATGTTGTTTTAACCAGGTTAAGCCTGCGATGACTGGAAAGATGCACGTAATGCTCTTGGCACACAGAAGTGTAAGGTAATGAGATTTCCCAAAGATCTGTGTCTGCACAGATACACCAGCGTCCCCGCGGGCCGTTCGGCAGGATGGCTACCTTTAATTAAGAATTAGGAGTAGACATTATCTGTCAGGCTGTTTACCATGACGTGGGCCCATGAATGGGTCGATATTTGTCTTTGTCTCCAGCATGCGTGTCTGTCTCTGCAGATGAGGGTGTGGCATCATTCGACAAACACCAAAGGTAAGTGCAGGACATTGTGGCATCAATCAGCACAGAACACTACAGGTGAGTGTATGACATCATGGCATTAATTAACACATAAAATACTACAGGTGAGTTTATGGTATCAATCTTCAAAGAAAGATGCTATAGATTAAAACATTAAAAGTGATGGATGGCATTAATAAAGGAAAAGCTGCAGGCCAGTGTAAGGGACCAATCACCAGACAGAATACAGCACATGAGCGTATGTTATCAATCACTAGGCACAGTGCTGCAGGTGAGTGTATATTATTGATATCAATAAACAGTAAGCCTACTGTGGGTGCGTACACAAAGGAAAATACACTGCCTGGGAAAAAAGGTCGCCATTTTAGAAGCATCATACAATCGAGAAAACCACTTGTTATTCAGACTAATCACCGAAAAATGCTTTCATTTGCTAGGGAACATAAATATTGGACTTTGTGGTCTGATGAGTTCAGTTTGAGCCTATTCCAGAGCAATTGGCACGTCAAGGTAAGAATGGAAGAGCATGAAGTGATGTACTCATCAGGCATAGTGTCCACTGTACAGGCCTCTGGAGGCAGTGTTATGATCTGCAGTTGCTTCAAATGCTCAGGCCTAGGCTCAGCAACCGTTATGTGGCACTAAAATGAAGTCAGTTGACGACCTGAATGTTCTGTACTGAATGACCAGATTATCACATCTATGGAGGTTTTCTTCCCTAATGTTTCAGACATATTTCAGGACTTAAATCATTAAACAGTGGCTCTGGGAGCATGAGGAATAATTTTCATGCATGAACTCGCCACCACATTTTTTAAAAATGTTTTTTGTCCAGGTAGCATGTGTTGTTGAGCAGCCTTTGATGTGCTACACATGTGCCATGGCATAATTTGAACAATTTATGCAGTGTCCCATCATTCATTTCCATTAAGTATACATTCTTGGTTGAGACCTTTTGATGTCTGGATGTCTTGGTAAACCCTTTTCCAATGCATCCCAAAGACTTTTAATGGGGTTAATGAAGATAGAAGAATATAAGAGAAGCCATTACTCGGCCATTACTGCATGCCAGCTGGGCACTGCCAGACCCGCACGTGCACACCTTCACTATTTTTCTTCCCTTTTTTTTTTTTCATTCTCCCTCCTTAGACCCTTTCCTTCCCCTCTTTTCCAAATAAAATTACCCTTTTTCCATAAGACCTCCCCTGTGTCTGTGTGCCTGTGGTACTACATGGTGTTAAACCCTCTACCTGCTATTAATTCACTGCAATATGCTCCTGCATTTTAATCATGCAAGTTTAAATTGTGCACTGGCTCTTGTTACACTGTCTTGTGCTGTTTGTACACATTTATACACTTTATATAATCATTTGTAGTTGTGTGGATGTTACTGTATATAATTACTGTATGTGTTTAGTGTAGGCCCTGGTACTAGTGTAGGCACACTGTTTCTTTCACTGTGCACTGAACCAGCTGTGTATGGTTAAAATGACAATACAAACCACTTGACTTGATTTGACTTGAATTTGATTACTTTTTTAGTCTTTGAACAGACATCAAGCAATTACTATATTTGTATGCATCTGCCTCTGCATTGAGATAACTCATCAATATAAAGTATAAACATAATCTTGTACATTTGTGGGTATAGTAGTTGATAATGTGGTTACCTGACTGCTGAGCAGTGGATTAGGTGTAAATGAGTTACAGTAGCAAGGCTAACTCCCTTCTTTTTTTCTCTTTTTTTCACCACAGTGGATCAAGACCAATATCTGGCATGGGTTACAACCGTTCCATTTTGTACCCAGGCTTGAGACAACAAGTGCATGCAAGTGTCTGGGTTGTAAAGAGTGTAGGGTTAAGGGTCTTGGCCAAGTTCCAAACAGTTGTGACCTGGCGGTGGCATGGCTCGGACCACTAACCATTTGATCAGCACCCCAGAGCATCAACTACCTAAACTGCCATTGCCCCTCCTTGTCTTTATTAATGAAAGAAAGGCATTTACGTCAGAATAATTGATATTAATAAATGTTATGAAGATGGGTTAGTTTTTATTATTTTGAAACAGAATGTTACATGACTACTACTACTACTACTAATAATAATAATATTGTTGTATGTTGTAATGTTGTAATTGCATTGCTAAACACTTACATTGGTGTTGTTGAGCTATTATTAGATATTATATTTTAGCCCCCATATCCAATATCACCAACCAGTACTGCTGGAGACACATTAACTCATGTTGAGTTCAAAGTTAATAAAAACATTCTTGTAAGATTTAAGGACAAAATATCTATCCTCCTTTTTGAGGTTCAACTCTGCTCAATTTACCCACATAAAAACTGTGTAAACTATAAAGGAGTGTGTTGATGCAGGCCGATCCCGACAGCAGACATCCTCCCTTGGCGCCCTATCCTAGCTGGCTCGGCATTGTGTTTGTGTGTCACCATCATTAATTAGAAAAAGAGTAGAGGTGGGTTTTGGAGTAGAGTGGTGTCTTTGAGTAGGGAGGTGGATAATTAGTCCTTAGATAGGCATTTCATTAAGTGTGTGTCAGGAAATATTACCCATCCAGCCGCTTTGCTGCCATAGAAATTGTTTTTTGTTGGTGGGGTCTGCAATAAACCCCTTAATGAAATTTTTAAGGTTTATCATCCAGTGACTTAGTGGACAGTTATGTAAAATAATTTAACTAATGCTATTTATATGCCTACATTTTTAAGCCTCTCAAAAATAGTTTTACGCAACATCCTCTCTAGCTTCAGTATTTATTCTCACTTGTATACTGTAGTTTCACACTTAGGAATTGCTGATGTAGTCACATAGGCTGTCCTGCACTAATCCCAGGACTCTTATTCCTAATCTGAATATCCTGTCAACACATTTTTTGTCTACACTTGTATCCAATAACAATTTATAATCTCACCACCAGCTTTTACCCCTTTTTGAGTCTGGTTCCTCTCAAGGTTTCTTCATCTTGTCATCAGGGGTTTTTTCCCCTTTGAACTGTTGCCTCTGGCATGTTAATTCAATAAGAAAATATACTTCTGGATCGCTTAGATGTTTACCATGCAGTTCATTATCCTGGAGACCTGGAGAAGTCAGTGGAGGTAGGATAAGAGAAAATATTAAATTATAGGAAGCTGAGAATTACAGTACTATACAAAAGTCTTGAGCCAGACAAAGGTCTTACTGCGACAGGCTGCAAAGTGCCTAAAATGCAATTAAAAAATTGGTTGTTAATGTAATAACCTTAGCAGCAACCTCGTTTCCCCTATCATCTGTTCCAACCACTTAGCATTCAGCATCAGCCGTATACCAATCACCGGCCTGACCATCTGTACCATATCATCTGCATGTGTTTCTCACTAGTTCATGCCTTAGATTATATACAGTACAGGCCAAAAGTTTGGACACACCTTCTCATCTATCTGTCAATGTGTTTTC
>JAOVVB010000046.1:7405134-7428891 GCA_028570985.1 Heterobranchus longifilis
CCACTGTACAAGCCTCTGGAGACAGTGTTATGATCTGGGGTTACTTCAGTTACTCAGGTCTAGACTCAGCAACGTTATGTGGCAATAAGATGATGTCAGCTGACCACCTGAATGTACCAGAGTATCACGTCTATGGAGGTTTTCTTCCCTGATCTCATCCTATTGTAGGACTCAGAATGTAAAAGAGTGGTTCTGGTAGAATGTGGAATCATTTTACATGAACTGTATAACACGTTGTGTTCTATAATCAACGCTAAAGACTGAAATATTAAATATTAGACTTTTTTTGTTGTTGTTGTTGTTGTTTTTTTGCATACAAAATTGCTGAGGTTTAGATTTTGAGATTTTGCATAACACTTAGAACACCCCTTAATGCCCTGTAGTCATTTAATCACTATGCTATTTACAAAATGGCCAACACACAGCTAAAGGAACATAAACCATTATGTGTATCAGACACAAAAGAACAGACTTTAAAGGTCTTTTAAAAGAAGCTTGAATCTGTCTGAAACACAAACCAAATGTAGTGTAGCCATATGTCTCTGTGCGCACCTCCTGATGTGGTTCAGCTGAACAAATCTCAAAGCATCTCCATGACACACACACACACACACACACACACACTCCTTGACCAAAAACATAAACAAACAAACAAAATGTTGCATATAAATATTTTGTTCAACTGCACTTATTTATTTATTTCTATTTATTTTAGTTAGTTAGCTAGTCAGTTAGTTAGTCAACCTTTTTCTTTCTAGTTTTTTTTTTTCAATTTGCATTGAAATATATTTAAATATATTTTTATTACATTCATATAACATTTATTTCTTTTAAAAATTATTACCTCCAAATTTTATTTAGCAAATTAGTAAAAACATTTCAAATGGTCAATAATCTTATATTTGATGTATAATAATTAATAATCTCATAATAAAGATATTTTATAAATTGGTTTATATTATTTGTCAACATATTTTCACTTGCTAAGATGTTTTCAGCCGTAGATAATAATAAATAACATATAATAAAAAAAAACTTAACATCTTAGAAAGTGAAATTT
Source organism: Heterobranchus longifilis (assembly GCA_028570985.1). Lineage (NCBI taxonomy): Eukaryota > Metazoa > Chordata > Actinopteri > Siluriformes > Clariidae > Heterobranchus > Heterobranchus longifilis. The sequence goes on from JAOVVB010000046.1 coordinate 7,406,195, forward strand.
TTTTAAATCTAGCCAAACCTTTCTTTAATTTCGTAAAATGCAATTACAACAAATCAAATATAACATTATTAATATTAATTCTAGTGAAATGTTACTAAAATTGTAAACAAAAAATGGGCTGCTCTACTGGCAGATAAGTTTGCTAATTTTTAGGAATGTATTTTTTGAAAGCATATACTGTAGGTTTGCTGGATTCAAGAATATTTCACTTGCTAAGATGTCATTTTGTGCAGTGTATCTCTGTGAAAGGAATGATGCAAGAGTAAGAAGCAAAAGTACTCTTAAGGACACTTACAGTAATTGCACTGTTGGTCATTGTTTTACCTCTGTTACCTCTTGTGTTTCTAATAGAAAAATCTTAGTAGCCACAGTATGATATAACCCTTATTTGTAAACTGTACATTTCTTTTTTTTCTGTAGTTACAGTAAGTGAAGCCTCTCTGAATAGATAACAGTGTGTTCGGGGAGTTTCGTAGATCATACTGCTCTGTTGTTAGACCTTTTGTTCAGGACACTGTTTCATTTTTGGCTCTTGAAGTGGGAGTGAGTAAGTGGGGGAGTGATAGAGTACAGACGCTGCTCACAGATAGCATGGCTTGTTTGTTAATGCATCATGAGCTGTCATGTTTCAACATTTCACAATCTGGTTTCGGGGTTGTGATGTACAGTTGAGATCATGTGGAATTTGCTGAAAATTGGTGTCTGCTAAATGGACCAAGAGTCAGCACAGTTTTTGTTTTTTTAAGGAAAAAAAAAAAAAGCTTGCATATGCGTTTTTGTAATTGGAATTTTGGATTTGGTTTATAATGTACTTTAGTATACATTTTATTCATTTATTCATTTATTCATTTATTTATTTATTTTTGATGAACGTCTTGGCTTGTTTTCATTTGGGTTTCCTGCATTACCCACAATGGTGTTTGACTTCCAGGTGATCCCAGTGGTATTTATTAACCCTTGGTTAATCTCTATGTAAAGATGGCGATGCAGCAGAGCTTTAATCTTTTAGTCAGTCCAGCTCTTTTACCCGCAAAGCATTACGTGTCTTCCTAGTTCTGCCCTCATGCTGCAGTTCACTAACTAGCCGACTCAGTGTCATTACTCAACACAAATGCGTCATATTGCTGCCCTGCATTCTGGGACATTGAGTCCAAATGCATTAACATCTCCATATGTTTATTTCTTATTCATATATGTTGGAGACGGTGACTGAGAAAAGATTTTGTTTTTCAGAGCTAACAGAAACAATCGAGTGTTATTCTATTAATATTAATATCTCCTTTGCATGATGCCTCCAACCAACCAACCAACCAGCCAACCAAGATACTGTATTACCACCAGAATAATGATGTGCCCAACAGATCACATACATTTTAACATAAATATATTTCATGCGTTCTGGCGTGGATTAAGATAGATCTCACAGATAACTTAGAACTTTGCGTCTTCTTCCTGACTGAGTTGATAGAGCATTCAGCATAGTCTTTAGCGTGGCATCTGCTCTTAAATGCACGTGCGTATTGAACAGAGCTCAGAAGGACTGTGTCTGCCGTCACAGCGCGACGAAGAAGTGGATAATTGTTTTTATAGTGGCCACAGTTGTGCTGATGTGGTGCATTTCCAGCCCAGCCCTCCACACAGCGGGAAACGAAAGATTAAATGACTCATTAAGTCGATCGAGGAGCACTTTCGAGTGCCTGGCGCCTCTCTCTGCCAGATGGCGTTAACAACCGCTGCTTTTAAGGGGAGCACAGATAGTTTGGTCACTGTTTAAAGCTGGACCAAACGCACCTTCTCCGTCGAGGATTCGCCATTGTCCTCCAGGGAGTCGTGCAACGTGAAAAGCAGACGCTGGAGTTTTACTGAGCTCGTGAGGACGCTGAAGTTTTGAGACAGTGTGGAAATTGTCTGACTGCTTCGTGACTAGGGTTTGGAGAAATCATCATGTGTGCAATCTAAGCTGCTCCAACCGCTTCTCAAATAAACGCATATGTGCTTGGATTGGATCCACGAGTCAATTACCAAATTGTATTAATGAGTCAATTACCAAATTATAACCAGAATACAGTCGGAGTTTGAATATGATTAAGTGCGATGATCAAAGTGTAAGCAAAAAAATCAATAAATAAATAAACAGTTGAAAATCATACACCGCAGTAAAGATGTATGATAGAGCAAACACTATTAATAAATGGCCAAGGCTTTGCAATGATTGAGTGAGCTTGGTTGGAAACGCCAGCTAGAATTTATGTGACAGAGAGCTCACTGCAAGGCCAAAAGTCTGAGAGCATTCTATCTGATTTAACACAACAGAATTCATTACAAAATGCATTATTAAAACAACCTGACAAGCGATAAGTAGAATCTTTGGAATACGTGCATGGATTTCAGAGTTTCTTAGTATTTCTTCTGCTTTAAAGGGGACCTATTATGCAAAATTCCCATTTTTAGACATTCTGATGGCTCTCCTGTGTGTGTGCGTGTGTACAAACAAAAAAAAAAACATGAGAGAAAGCATTCCCTGCTGTTTGTCCTTTTTCTATTTTTATACAAGCTAAGGTTTGAACAAGCAAATCAGATCCCTCCACACACCCCCTATTGTGACTTCATATAGAAAGACAATGTCCCCGGGCTCAATGCGCAACTCCGTCCATGTCTGCCATTCTCTTGGGGTGCATTTTTAAAAGCTACGGTACAGTACATTAGGCTAGGCTATTAGATAGCAGCTAACTGCTAAAGGCTAACCTACAGTGGTGATCAATGGTAGCTGTACAAGGTCCCAAAAGTGGTCTTTTCTGGTTCCTGGCTTCTGATTCGCTAGGAAAAGGCACCTCCATAGAGGGACATGTTTTGAAAAAAAAGATTGAAAAAGAAAAAAAAATCAAGTTTACTAGAATGCAGGATCTGAGTTGACCTCCAAGAGTTATGCAAACTTGTATGAAAAGGAGCATAATATGTGACCTTTAAAGAAAGTGTACGCTTGAGCTGTCAGTGCAAAACCTCACTTCAGATCAAATCCATCAGAGAGTGGTCCGAGCACTTATTTTTTATGGAAGAGATTAGACATGAGGAAAATCTGACCTTTTGTACAAATCAGTTAATAAGGTCAATTTCACACCTTTGCTAGACCTGGAAATATCGCAGACACTTAAAAATTGCTGGGAATCAATGGGCAGCATTATTTGATCTGACACGCCAACACGGTCGATATGGAACGTAGTATTTATTTCATAATTACACTATAGTGAAGGACATACTGTATACTTCTTGCAACTAATCTTAGTGAGTACTAGAGATGACATGTTCAGATTTGAAAACATTGCAAGTGGCTTTAGATCAGAAAGACTTTTCAAACAGCTGCTCATCTGGTGATTAATGCCATAATTAAACAGAAAAGATTTTTTTTTAAAAGTCTGTAATCACAGCAATAGACTTATTTTATATAGAAATGCATCAATAGGTTTAACATACAGTAATTGTTCAATCGGTGTAGCTTTTGCTGCAATATAATTCTCAATGTATTTTTAAAACTAGCACTACATTTATTTTATTGGCTTGATTAACTAGACATGTAAAAAAGTTTAATATTTTATATACATACATCATCATATAACCATAAAACGGTTCATCTCAAATGGTAAGACACTGCTCAGATATGTTTCCAGGAAGTCAGATCTACTAGACTGATCTACAACACAGAGTTTCCTGTGGCAGGGCACCTCCCCTATAGAGCTCATCCTGTATTTCATTTCTATGACTTCCAAACTGTCACTGCATCCACCCCAGGCCTCCTGACCCGCCGTGACCCCGTGTACCTAAATCACAAACGACTGACAGTCCTTCCCATCGGAGAGAATGCTGAGAGATTAACTGAACACATGCAATTGCTCCACGAGAACTTCTCATACTCTGGCTCTGCACGATGTTGTAGCTTTCAACATCAACAGTCACGCACGTATATATGTTTTATACACCGAGCCTGAAGAGGCAGATGAAAAACTCATGCTGTAGGGGGCATTTATTTATTTCGCTGTATTATTAACCATTAATAGTCCATTAACGTGAAACATGGCTGCAGATCAATACCGATCATCGTTCTCCTTCAGTCAAACATTCCTCCCCATGATAGGAGTGTTCTCGTCCAGGAGGATTTCACCCCCATCCCAGGCTTAATGAACAGTTTGATGAGAATGAAATGGTGCAATATATATATCAATTTACACTCACTACATCCCAAACCATTTGAACACTGAAGAGATACAGTATGTGCTCTCAACCATCAGCTTTAAAACACTTACTCAGGGACTTTTCCTCAAATTTGTCACCTCTAGTATATGTAAATAAAGTTTTATTTTACACTTGTTTAATTGAAAACAAAATTCAGTTGATTTAAATATGTTTGACGTTTTTATTTTTTATGTGTTTCTTAAAATTGTGAGATACATACATACATATTCTTTAAACATTGTTTTTTTCTGGTTCTGATGTTACGTTAACTCCTAGCATTTTTTTTAATCATAAATTGTTCATGAACACTATTACAACAAGTTTATAAGATAAAAAAATTTATATACACCCTCCATCTTTTGTGATTTTGATTACGATCTTGATTCTGATTTTGATTATAATTTATTTGTCCCTTATTTTGTCCCTTTATGTCCTTATTATATTATTATATATTATTGTAAATTCAGATTCTTCTAAGTTTGTTTGATTTAGTTTGTGCTTAAACTAAACTACTACTACTATACTACTACTTATAATAATAATAATAATAATAATAATAATAATAATAATAATAATGGTAGTAGTAGTAATAGTAGTAGTAGTAGTAATAACTGCTTACTGGAAATGTTCGAAAATTTTTGTACATTTCCAGTAAGCACTTATTTGTTGAAATATGTTTTGCCAAATACTACTGAAGCGTGTTGAACTAATATATCCGACAGACGCCAGTGCGTGCCTGTGCCATGCGCCGCGTACACTTGCTGTATGGAAGTGAATGTTTTCCACATTAATAATAAGTAAGCGCAGGTCTGCTCCATCTGCAGGGACGCTTGCGGGTCTTGTGCAGGAAACTCGGGGTGTTATTTCATCGCTCTGTTGTGCTTGGCACCCTGACATTCCCCTCCTGCAACAAACACCACATCTGTAACTAATAAAGCTGTTTCGGTTACACCGGGAGGCCTTCGCTGTGAAACTCGAGAAACATACATGAAACTGTTCTCAGGTTTAAAATGAACATAATATACTGGTAAAAAATGAGACCTATTATTGTTGCAATTAAAATGGATCACGGCCTGAAATGTGATCAGTTAACAGCAGCTTGATATGTGGCTGGAATGGTTAGGACTGTCACTGGTATGCCGGGTGGAGAGGAGAAACGTAGGGTGTGTTAATAGTAAGATTCTTAATAATATTGTGGTTTTGATATTGATGCTTTTGTTCCAGTGTTCAGTGATGTTCAGGTTCTCTATACAGCTGCTCAAGTCTGCTCTCTTGTGGTCTTTATCAGTAATATGTTAGACAAATAGATAGATAAATTACACATTAAGGACAAGTAAAAAGTAAATAAATAGCACAGTAGGAGTAGAATTTTGATTTATTATTATTATTATTATTATTATCAGTATCAGTAGTTGTAGTAGTTATACTAATAGTAGTAGTTTTGATTGTATTGTTGTTGTTATTAATAATAATAATAATAATAATAATAATAATAATAATTAATTAAAAAACTAAAACCTTAATAACAGTGCTAAAATATTGCATGTATAAATTCCATCACTCTGTGACACCTATTTGGAATAAACAATGTTCTGAGTCTTTCAGCTGCTCCCATCGAGGCGTCGCCAAAGTGGACCATCTGTATCTACGCTCAGCTTGGCACTGGTGAATTGAGCCCAGGCCTTCCACATGTCAGGCGAGAAACCTACCACTGAGCCACCGATGCCGATGGAATAAACAATAGAAAATATTTCTTTTTTATTCGTTCCCCTTAACCCCCACCCTCACACGCAGGTATCAAATCAGTGACATGAACAAATATGTTTGAGCGTATGAAGTATAAAAATAGAACAAAATTATGAGATGGGAAAAATATGAAATCATGAAAACTTACTTTTTATTATAACAAGAAGAAGATGAAGAAAAAGAAATGATACATTAATAATAAAGAATAAAAACTATAATACGCACACAGATGAGTGTCTCAGATAAGGCACCTCATGTCAACTCTACAACTGCATTACATGTAGGTTCCCTTTGTGCCACCTGGGCAGCTCTGGCCCCTCGAGGCATGACTTCACAAGACCTCTGTGTGTGCTGCGGTGTCTGGCACCAGGACGTTTGGCAGTGGATACTTTGGGTTCTGTGGGTTGCAGAGTGGGACCTTTGTGAATTGGACTTGTTTGTCCAGTGCATCCAATGGGTGTTCAATCAGACTGGTATCTGGGGAGTTTGGATGCCAGGTCTTAGACTCGTTGTGCATGGCAGGCTGTGGTGCACTGTGTGTTCTGATTCATCTCTATCATAGCCAGCATACTGTATTTTTTGTGAGCTGTGCTGCATTGGTTTTACTGTTGGACAGGCTGGACTTTGGTCCCTGCGGGCATGGGTGAGCCTTGTGTGCCCATGATCTTGTCACCAGTTTACTGACATATAATTGATAATCAGTGTTAATGTCTTAATGTGTTAATGTTATATGGTGTTCATTTTATGGCTGATATGATGTTTTGCCTCAAGCCTAATGTGTCTGGTGTCTGATTTTCAAAAGGTCTTATATGTGAATCAAAAACTTAATTTTTGAGCTTGATTTTAAAGGGCATCAGACTAATGTTTACTGATCTGAGTGATCTAATTAAACTTTAAATTACAATCATTACGAAAAGGGCAACGCCACAATGAGTAACATGTTTAGTCCAATTAAATCTTAAGTGACAGACAATGCTGCACGTTTTTTTTCCCACGTTTTATATTATGTCCTTTAATGAGACATCTTTAAAACAGAGCTTCAGGCTCACAGTAAACATGCTGGATTTTCTCACAAGTTTCCACAGTTTGGACCCCTGGTGACCTGTTTATTTAGGTGTGTGCTGATTAGAAGCTCACACGCTGAGTTCCAGCCTCCACAGAGTCTGAAATGTGACAAATATCTCTCCGTGCCTGTCTCTCCTCGCCCTCTGTCTCTCTTCCACACATCACCTGAACCTCGAAACACTTAACGGAGCAGTTATCCGAGCATGCTTGTAGCATGCTGTACTTCATTAGAGCGGCTCATAAAATCCATAAATAAACTGTCGTCTTTTTTCCAGCAACTGCGTCCACATGGACGGCCCCTTCCATAAACACTGTACATGTTTACTGTTGGTTCTTACTACCTGGAGGGGGGAGACTGTGAAAGGCTAAGCAAAGGTTCTTGACGGTTCATATATCACAGTTTCAAAGCCTGTTCTCACCATAAACATCATAAAGCATAAGCTTTGCATAGTGTCTTATTTCACAAAAAATGACATAAACATGAGATGTAGGGGTTTTAATGAGAAGACATGGTCTGAAGGGGTTTCTTACTGGGCGTTTGGGGCCACCTTTTACAACCTATGACTATGGTAATGATAGCTCTTATTTCCCTTGGACGATGATTGACATTTTTGTTGTCTTCTTTTATAGGAGACGGCAAGGCCTCAGAACTGCGGTGGAAAAGTGATCGGCCGGATGCACCCCATGGATGCAGCATCCGGTTTGCAAACGTAGGCTCTTACAACCATTAAAAACCATAAAACCATAAACACAGGAATGGAGAACCTGACAGTGGAATCGAATGAGACTTTGTCACTAAAGTGCAACATGACCGGCAGCCACAAATTCATCTTCACATTTGTTCCCGTCGTCTACGCTTGCAATTTCGTAATTGGGATAGTGGGGAACAGCATGGTGGTGGCTGTTATCTACCGCTACATGAAGCTGAAGACTGTAGCCAATGTGTTTGTGCTCAATTTGGCTGTATCGGATCTTACCTTCCTCGTCACGTTGCCCATGTGGGCCACATTTACTGCCCTGGGTTACAACTGGCCGTTTGGAAGCTTCCTGTGCAAGGCCAGTGCAGGCCTGGCTATCTTCAATCTCTACACTAGTATATTCTTCCTGACGGCGCTCAGCGTGGATCGATACTTGGCCATCGTTCACCCAGTGGGTTCACGGCAGCGGCGCACGCTGCTCTACGCCCGTCTTACCTGCGTGCTGCTGTGGGTATTTGCCTTTGTCCTGAGCATGCCTACTGCTCTAAGCAGGGACACCATGATGGTCAAGGATCACCCCGCCACACTCTGTGGAATCTTGCAGCGAGCAGATCACAAGCAGCTCAACCTTCTGGTGTCTCTCAGCATCCTTAAGAGTGTTTTAGGGTTCCTGGTGCCCTTCCTCATCATCATCACCTGTGACTGCCTGATGGGTTGCGCCCTGTTGAAAGCCAAAGGCTTGCTGAGGAAGAGCGCACGTTCCCGAGAAGACGAGACTCTGCGTATGCTAGTTGCTGCAGTCCTGGCCTTCTTCGTATGCTGGGCTCCTCACCAGATCTTCCACTTTATGGAGCTTCTGGCAATGCTAGGGGTGGTGAAAGACTGCCACGTCCTGGACGTCATCGACACGGCCATGCCCTTCAGCGTATGCCTGGCTTACTTTAACAGTTGCGTCAACCCCATCCTATACGGTTTCGTGGGCCACAACTTTCGCAAGAACCTTCTGAGGCTGCTTCACTGTGAGGGGGGTTCTGTTGTAAGAAACTCCAGTATCAGTACCAAGATGACTGCAATGTCCACCAGAGCTTCTCAAGTGCTGCATTTGTCCAGTAAGAAAAGCTCTGAGTGTAATGCTAACACAGTGGAAGAGCCAAAGACCTAGTTCAATCAGAACACCGGGAAGGTCGTCTTTCTTGTTTCATCTCATTAGCATTTGGAAGATCTTCATTAAATTACAAAGACAAATCTTAAGATAAAGGTTACAAGGAAACCCTAACTGAATCATGAAGTTTGAATTAAGTGTTTTGCTTTAATCCAGAAATGAGTTACAATCCAACACATGCCTTCAGGTTAATAGTATTATAGTGAGAGTGAGATGTGTTGAGCTGTTTGTGCCTGGGTTAAGGTGTCCATGTCCCATAAGCAAACTTGGAACTCATATATGAGTTTAAACACACGCAAGCACCATATATACAATTTTTCCTTTTATCTCTTGTCCAAAAAGAAAAAAAGACAGTGAGGAATGGAAAAAATTTGAGCAGGTAGCAGAGGCCAGTTTTGTGTGTGTTTAAATCAAGGTAATGTGTGTTGCTTATAACTTTGTTTGCAGTGTTGCTAGGAGTATGATTGTCATAAAATTCTAAACTTTCAGCACAAAATATGAAATAATATGACATTTAAGATCAAGTATGATCTCGGTAGAGGAAAAAAAAAAGAAAGAAATCAGGGAAATTATGCTTGTCTGCTGGGATTTTACTGTCATATCTGGCAACCCTGGTGACAGCGCATAAGTCATACTCATCAGGTTTACTCACATGTATGAAATTCAAGATATTATACAGAGATTTTGTGACATCACAAAACATCAGCTGAAGTTGATTGCAAGACAAAGAATCTCATAACAGCATTGTTTCCATGACAACTAAGACAGTTAAGAGCAGCTACTGTACATTAGTCTTAAATATTGAAAATGAACCTTCCTGAACCCTCTCGCACATCTATTAGAGTTATCTCGAATTCCAATAGATCTTCGTCTATTTTTAATGCAAGGTTATGTACGTAAGTAGTAACGAATGCTCTTCTATCTGTGTTATTACAGTATCAAAGTTGGCTAGCCTGTTGGGAAAGCAAATGTTTGCAACGTCCAGAATAGTTTACTTTCTAGATATGCAAGCAAGCCATCGCCTAGTGCAAAGGTTCTCAAATTATTACAGTCAGGGATCACTTTTACAAGCAAAACATGAACAATATTTAGGTATGTCATTTAAATAGGAACAATAATATTGAGGAGCCAGAAAGTTTTTATTGCTAGCCATATGACCTGATTTAAGAAAACCTTAAATTTCACTAGACATGATTTATTGTTAGAATAATTATCATAATTGTGGGTTGTGGTTATGAAAATAAGGGAAAATCACCAACTGCCTTTACTCCACAAACCCCATTCTGAGAATCATAGGTCTAGAATGTTCTTATAAAATGACCTCAAATAATAATAAGGAGTTTTGAACATATTCAAAAATCCATCAGGATTTTAAACATCAAATGGATAGCCTGTACAGTATGTACTACATTTATAGCTTTATTGGTCTTAAACTCTTTGGAGCACTTTTTTTTTTTTTTACTTGTTAACTCCACCTCCACCCATTATTCCTTCTAAGAACATACAGCAGCCAAGATCAGCAGTTCATCAATCTTATTTTAGCAGCTAGTTAACCTTGAAGAAAAAGAGTGAAAAAGCGATTGCACTATACACAGGACTAAAGTCCGGGTCTCAAAAGGTTACAGCAAAAAAAATAAGTTTTTTATTTTAATTGACATGACAAATAACAAAGAAAAGGAAAATTGTCTATTTTAGTGTCCTTTTCATTCCCTTTTATAAGTCAATTTCTTCATTATAATATATATATTTTACAAATTATGCAGTTATGTCCTGAAAGTAATGCAAAGTAAAGTAAACGTGCAATTTGTACTCATAAAAAAGTTATGCCCAATTTTGCATTAATTTTGAGGTACAGTCCAAAATTTAGTAAAATATATTAAATATAAACGAATGTATCTAGTAATTCCTATTATAAGATTACAATACTAATATAAGTTTATTAAGCCACTTTAATAGAACTTTTTTATTTTACAAATATCAAATTTGGAATTGGCCTTTTGTGATGTTTTTTTTTTATTATTATTATTATTATTGTAAACATTTACTGTATTTCTAAAACGACCATCTGAATGATCTTATATTTGATTTAGAATCTCATAATAAAAAATCAGTACTCTAAATATTTTACTACCTAAGGTAAGACATGTTGCTGTATATCCTTGAACAACAGCTCCCTTGGTATAGTTCTTCTGGTGTCTCTTTTTTTCCAAAGATCATGTTTTGTTCCTTAAAGCAATATCATCTGGCGATGCTGCACTGGATCCTGCTATGCTTGTGTTTTTAGCAATAAAGATGAGGACATCTGTAACTTGCTTGAGGGACATAAAAAGAACTGAAGAGTCTTTTTTTCTCAGGCATTTTTGTTTAAATCATCTTGACTAAATAATCACACAATTCCAGTCATCATTACTTTTATTATATCTTGCAACATAATTATAAGTGTTTCTTACAGTTCTTTTCGGCAAAACTAAGACAACCATTCAACTTAAAAACTGGGATGCAGTGCAGAGGTAACGTAAAGTTAGTGCAGTGACCAATAATTGATGCTTTAAATAAAAAAAAGAATAAATACCAAGCTATAAGCTTCTAAAGCAGCTTTGAACTTGAGAGTTAATTATTTTTATTGTAGCCCATAAGAACACAGGTGTCGCTGGTGTCACAACCACTTTAAATGTCCCTCATTCAGTTTTACCCTGGACTTTTACTCATGTAGTGGCTAATTGACATCTAATGAACATCCTGGTGCAGTCATGTGATAATCTGTGAATTTGTGTAACCGTGACATGATGGTGAATTGTCTGAGTAGCACATGTGAAAGGACTAGGTAATTGTAAAAAGCTGGGGGGTTTTTTTGCTACTGAAAGTAAGATTTTACATTCTACATTCATTTAACAATTCTAATAATTTAATAAGATTTCATATATTTATCCTGTTCTGACTGCATTTTTTAAACAAATTGATATAAAACAAATTAAGAAGCTGTTGCTGTGACATGCCACATAGGGCTTTTAACCCTAAAAGTGTCAAGGAAAATGTCATTCAATTCAATTCAATTTTATTTGTATAGCGATGTATTTGTATGTGATATCAAAATGTGTTCCATGTGGTTTCTTTGGTCTGTGTTATATCCCCCTTAATAATGTTCCTTAAAGGAGAAATACTGTAGGCCTAGCCTCGTATGGGTTAAAAGATTTTACTCAATTCAGTAGGACATAATAATAATATAAAATGTTTTCCTATCTGAAAGAAATTAATTAACCCTTTAAACTCAGCATCGGTCAATGAACGATTTAAAAAAAAACTAACTGCTTATACAGAAGTCCTGCAGTGTGTTATTTGACTTTATGAATATGTCAGGTATAACCAGTATAATATTATTTATTTATAATTATTATTATAATATAATAAGTTATCATTAGCCTTTAAAAAAAATGCAAAAAATTTTACTGCTACCAGAATATGAAATGGACTTTGCAAAAATGTTAAACTCAAAAAAATGCTCATATTCTTTTTTTTTTTTGTCACAGAAACAAATGAAAACAATAATAAAATTACATGATCATATTTATCGATGCTATATTTGCATAGTAAATTAAATTGCCATAAAGTTCAGTTCATTATATTGCTTTTCAGGTTGGGCTGAAATAAAAAGAATATGTCACACTATATTGAACAATCCTGAAATCTATATATATATATTTATTAAAACATAGTAATGCAAAGATGCCTAAAAACACTCTGGTTATTAAGAGCTACAATAATTTCAATCACATTTTAGGATCTGGAAATATTCATAGACCATCATTTCAAGGCTTGACTAAACATAAAAAGAATCTAAGCACGTAGATGAAATGGAGGAGAAGCTCATCATGTGGATATATAGCTATGAAACATGCTCAGATTTAGATAGTATAGATTGGGTATTTACGTAAGACTGCTGACTGGTCTTGTTTTTCATACTAGTAAAGTTGTGATGTGACATGTGAGACTGTAAATAGTGTTTGGTAGTGGATCAGATTGTTTAAGTAGAAGTTAAATATTTATCATGAGTGTAAATAGTTTAATGTTTGTATTTGTGTAATTGACATGCGTGTATTTGTAACTTGTACATTTTAGACCTCTGTTTTAGTCATTAAATTGATTGTGATAATGAAGTGCCTAAAAACATTAGTTAGGCTTTTCTTCTTTTTTTTTTAAGAATATCTCTGTGGCTGTGTGACATGCTGGGGAAACTATTCACATGATGAAATTTCCTAGAGTTTCCATCTTACATTTTGACAGCTGGTTTCTGGGCACAACATAAAAAAAGTATTTGAGTAAAAAAAAAGTATAAAACAAGACATAAAAAAAAGTATTTGAGTAAAAGTATCTTCTGCCATTAAGAGTTTGCAGTAACTGGCCACAAGTCTTTCACATCGCTGTGGAGGAATTTTGGCCCACTCTTCTTTGCAGAATTATTTTAACTCAGCCACATTGGAGGGCTTTTGCGCGTAAACAGTCTGTTTAAGAATCTCAATCGATTTTTTAAATACTTTTTCACAGTACTGTACAGTATGTTCATTTTGCTACAGCACTTAAATAGCCAGCATGTGGACATTGAACTTAGCTAGCAAAGCAAAACTGATTGTGCCACCTTTGGCTTTTTACCCGACATAATCTTAGCAGAAAGATGCCAAGGCAAGTTTAAAAATATTAATATAAATTAATTTTTTGGAAAATTTCATGGTTTCTATACTGTGAAAAGTTTAAGTATGTTAGAGGCAGAAACCTGATGTTGCTCTTTTTGTTTGCTTGTTTGTTTGTTTGTTTGTTTGTTTGTTTTCCCAGATTGCCACACATTTAAACACGAATATATTGAGAATGTGATATTTCCTGATTATTACAAAACTCCTAGTGTTGTCTCAGAAAATGTCTTTCTTAAAAATATACATTAGAAAACATTCATTTGTTGAGATAACTGATAAATACCTCAATGAAAAATAAATACTGTATGTTCTGCATATTTTTATATTCAGGCAAATAAATAATGTTGATGTTTTATGAATTTTCTCCTATTGTTTCATTTAAAAATATTAAAGAAAACAAAAGCTTAAACTATTTAAATACTTTACAAACCAATAGCTAAAAATGCGCATCTTATCTCACTATCAAATACACGTCCTTGGTTTTAACCGATGTCGCTCTCTATCTGTTTTTTTTTTTTTACACCACCTATAAATATACTCTTTCACATGTTAAACATTAAATTGCGATCTTTGTTTAACCTGTACGAGCTCACGGCTAAAAATGACCTGATATGCTGGTGAAAAGATGTTAAGGGATTGGTCAGCAGCTGATGATCAACCTTTATAAAAGTAAGCGTTGGCGCACCGTCGACCCGTGATCAGGCATGATGAAGGTTCTTGTGTTTTTGGGGCTGGTAGCAGTGGCTCTCTGTGAGCCAAACAACTATGTTGGGTAAAAAAAAAAAAATTCTCTCTTCATAAAAATGCCACTGATTTAAAACAAATGCAGTGGAAAAACTGATAACGACTCTCTCACCTTTTTGTTACAGGGATAAAGTTTTCCGTATGTGGCCTGTGAGCGATACACACATAGCATTCATCAAGGAGCTGGAGAGCAAAGTGAAGGTACGTCCATTTATTACAACTGATCAAAGAAGCAAATATCATAGTTCTGATACAGGACCAATAAAAGTATTATTATTATTATTTTAAAGAGTAAATATTAGGGATTAATTAGGTTATTTGTCCTGAACTGTTTGCAAAGTGATCAGACACGTTTTAGTTCATTGTGCATTATTCTTTATTTATTACAAAATGTTATGCTACATACTAGATATCTGTTACATAAAAATAAACAATTACTGCATTGTTATTAATATAATAATGCCATAATGCAATGCTTTGGATAAAACAATAAACACTTCATTCATAAATACTATACAAAATCTCAAGCATGAATTAGTATCCCTAATGTCCATGTTAATCGTTTACCGTTTTAAGCAACACCTGTTAGGGGTTAATTGAGGTCATGTTTATAGCTCAATTGAAGCATAAATTAGATACTTATAAATGGTTTACTCACTACAAATTAGATTTTATCTAACAACACATGGATTGGTTCATAATCAAGGATCTATTGAGTGAAAATGACTATTTAAATTCTTTATTAATTGTAGACTTGTGCAAATGAATGATTTGTTAAGATATTGTTATGCAAATTATTGAACACAAGTGACTCAAAGAAACTCTTGTCGTATACTGTATAATATCATGCAGGTGTAGTATCAATATAAGAGCTTATAAATCCTAAATATATCACTAATAATACAATATTTTAGACCAAAGTTTTGGTAAATGTCATGTAAATATGAAGTGCTCATTTTGTATAACTTTTTTGCACCATATCGAAAGATCTCAAGATCATTTATTTTGGGGGGAAATAACAACTGAACCCTATTATATCCTAGGTGAGAAATTAATGAAGAGCAAATCAATAAGATATTTAAATATTGCAATACTTCTCATGTGAAAAATTAATAATGAGATATTGGACGGCACAGTGGTGTAGTGGTACCTCCAGGATTGAGGGTTTGAAAAGGCAAAAGATTGCATTTTCCAAAAACAAATCACCAATTATAATTGAATATAAGGGCCACTACTGTATATTCATGTATAAATTGAGGACATACAGTAAAATGTGAGTGCCTTTCTAATTTGGGGTTTTATTGAACAGTAACAAAGGTGTAACATACTTTATGTGTTCCTTAAAAATAACATAAATCATTTACACTAATACAAACCAGTTACTAAAACGTATGATCACTACAATAAACACTAGTCACTTGACAGAATAATTTGAATACTAAGTTTTTCTTAGTTTTTCTGCGCTGGTACCACAATTTGCAAATTTAAATAAAGTAGAACACTTGCATCATCACATTCAAGACGTACACTGTATAAGAATCACTTGTGTTAATGAGGTTACCGCAACGTGATTGTTAACCTCATTAACCTCACTGTAAAGGATCTGAAATGCGGTCAGGAGGTATGTCTATATGTTAAGCTAGACCCCTTTGATGAAGAGACATGAATGAGACTGTTAACAGAGAAAGGTGTGTATTTCGCCCTCACAAGGTGGACTTCTGGAGCCCTGAGAATCCTAATGGGGCCACGCTTTTCAGTGAAGTCGACATCCGTATCCCTGCTGCTCACATTAACATGGTTTTGGTCATGCTGCAACAGAGCGGCATGGAATACCAGTGAGTAAAGAGATTCTGACCCTGGAGACAAACTTCATTCAGGATGTTATGAGCTTGTTATAGACTGATATTTGCCTCACGTGTGTTACAGAGTGCTGATTGATGATGTCCAGGCAGCCGTGAGACAACAGTTTGACAATGACAGGAAGACCAAAGCCCACAGCTACATTAAATACAACAGCTGGGCAGATGTGTGTATTTTTCTCTTCACATAGCTGATAATCTCAGTTTGTGTACTGTGTGTGTGTGTGTGGTTTAATTGCATCGTGGTGTGACTGACAGATCGAATCCTGGGTCAGCTCCATCACCAAGGGCAACCCCGCACTGATCAGCCAGTCGACGCTTGGGAAATCATTCGAGGGCCGCACCATGCATCTGCTCAAGGTAAGTCGCAGGTTTAGACACACAACATAATATTTTATAGCTTCACCCATTTCAGGAAATGCAGAAAGGGTCAGAGAAGGGTCCAGGGTTCGATTCCCAGCTTGCATCTGTGTGCATGGAGTTTATATGTTCTTTTCGTGCTTGGTGGGTTTCCTTCAGGTACACCGGTTTCCTCCCACAGTCCAAAGTCATGCAGATTAGCCTGATTGGTGTCCTCAAATTGTACATAGTGTTTGAATGAGTGTGTATATGAGCCTTGTGATGGACTGGCACTCTGTCCAGCGATGTACCCTGCCTCGTACCCTGGGATAGGCTCCAGGATTTCTGCGACCCTGTACAGGATCAGCGGTAGAGATAATGAATGTAGAGAATGACTGAGACAAAACTGTTGTAGTATTATTATTGTTTATGTCTGTTGTTGTAATTTTATTAGCCTTCCATTAGCTTGGATCTCCTCTTGAACTCATTTTACACCATTATACTGATTTGATTTTTTTTGTATAAAAAAATCTTTGTGCTTTGACTTTGATTAAAATCCACACTCTGTGAAAGCTCTAAAGAAATTAACAAAGTTTGTAGGATCATATTGTTTTTATAAATTCTATTTCATTATATATTTCTATTTCTATTTTACTATATAATTCTTTTGAGTATGTAAAGCTGCTTTGCGACAATGACGATTGTTAAAAGCACTATACAAATAAAATTGAATTGAATTGAATAAAGTTTTTAAGATCATATTGTTGAATTAACAAAGTTTGTAGGGTCACATAGTGCTAGTCAACCTGTGTTTTCAGTTGCTTCAATATAAATCACACAAAGTCTCTTGAAGGACTTAAAGTTTGAAACTAAACATATACCATCATAATGGAGCAATTAAACCAAGTTCTGGAAGAACTTCTAAACTTTCCACATCTTTCCACATCTCGCAGAGTGCCATTAAATTTAATATTGGATTATGAAATGAACTTACAAAAGTTCAAAGGTAAATCAACTGACCCAGAGTCTAGAAAGCAACATTGTCTTCCTAAGTAGGAGGGATGCAATACGCTGTCTCTACTTGTCAATCGCAGCATTAGTCGGAAATTGTGAGCATGTATGAGTAAGAGCACAGACGGGGATTTCTTCCATGTGTAGCAATTAGGAAAGCTGCATCTGGTTGACCTCAGGTGACTCACAGGAAGCCTGTTAGCTTTTGCTCTTCACTGATTGGTCACTGTTCTAGTTGGAGGAGTTAAAGGTTTGGGCTCGTTATATTAGGTTTTAAGGGATCAGAATCTGAAACGGCATCCCCTGGTGGGATTAAAAAAATATATTGTATAGTTTTATTTCCTAATAATCATGCAATTATAAATAGTTCATATGTTATCAATACCACCCACTTTAATATGATGGCTTATATTGTGTCAAGTCCTATAAGTCCTATGTATATGATGTCAAGGCTCCCCACACTCTCACACACTCATATTTAGGTTCACATTAATTCAAATCTAATAAAAAAATTAATACATTTTCAGTGCAATAATAATGTTTAAAAATGTGTTTCTTGAAATGCGTAGCAGTGCAGTAATGTGTGAATTATCACTGACTTCAGGTGAGAGTTTAGTTACATTAACTAAAGTCTATTGTTGTTTAAATTTAGATAAATATTAGATAATGAATTTGTTTTTATTTCACAGATCGGAAAGAGCACCGGCTCCACCAAGCCTGCCATCTTCATGGACTGCGGAATCCACGCCCGCGAGTGGATCAGCCCCGCTTTCTGTCAGTGGTTCGTCCAGGAGGTGAAGCCAAACTCAGTCACAGAACTGCAGGACAAAATACTGGTGTAAAGTGGTGTTCAGTAAAAATAAATAAATAAAACACTTCAGGACATGCTGTAATGGGGAAATGACCAAGTACTGTAGTGGTATGGTGCATCTTAATGCAAAGCGCTCTTAATGTGTCTATGATGAAGTTGATTATTTGGCTGTAACTGTACATTCTGAAGTTTATACAACAACAATTTGCCAACTGTTGTTTTTTTTTTTTTTCTTTCACGTATCTCCCAC
Source organism: Heterobranchus longifilis (assembly GCA_028570985.1). Classification (NCBI taxonomy): domain Eukaryota; kingdom Metazoa; phylum Chordata; class Actinopteri; order Siluriformes; family Clariidae; genus Heterobranchus; species Heterobranchus longifilis. Next base: position 7,424,792 of record JAOVVB010000046.1, read on the forward strand.
CTCCTTATACATTACAATAACACATAGTCCATTCCATCCTGCTGTATACCTTTATTGGAGTTTAACACAAATGATATGCTTTTTATTGCATTCTCATATTTGCGTAAATGATATTTTATGGCATTTTTAGGTCACACGGTTAGAAGTAATCTGTGATGTTCTTCATGTTTAGGCCGTGACCACTTACGGAAGCAACTCTCAGATGACCAGCCTGCTGGACACGATGGATATCTTTGTTCTTCCCGTGTTTAATGTCGACGGTTATGACTACACCTGGAAGAGCGTAAGTTTTTTTTATTCCATATGTCTCCCTTCTAAGACAAAAAGTCTATATTTGCTGTTCTTCATTAATTAAAATAAACTTTTAGAATTGGATTTTTTTTTTCCCTGCTAACACAATATAATACTAATATAAGACTTACCTTTTGAAATAGCTTCTGATAGTTTCTGTCAATTATTTGTTTTAATCTCAATGCGTTCTTCTTAATAATAAAGAAAGAATGCGAGTGAAGCTACTATTCAATTTCATAAATAGATCCAAATCTAAATTTAAAATACAATTAATGGTTAAAATGAACAATGTCCTGCTGAACAATGTGAGCTGCACTAATGGTACAAACATGATGAGTTTAAGAAATAATGCGGTGTTGTGATGTGTGCATGCAGGACAGGATGTGGAGGAAGACGCGATCTCGCAGGAGCGGATCCACCTGCATCGGTGTCGATCCCAACAGGAACTTCGACGCTGGCTGGTGCAGTGAGTACAGCCCTGATATACAGCTAAACCTTATCATTATACGCTCTTTATTCATTCTGGTCGACATCATGATGTAGCACTTTTGTACGTCATAGTAATTTATTTCTGATTTCCTACTCTTACTTATTCTTCTTAAATAAGAATTTCTTACTTCCTACTTATTTAATCAGATAATTGCATAGACATATTTATTAGTTCAATTAAATAATTAAGTGTTGCTAATAAATATAATGAACAAAAGTAATGTGTTTTGGTGCTGCTGTTATATATAATGGATTATTCTTATTCTATATATAATTTAATGCAAAATGTTTTTATTTGCATTTATTTATTTATTTGCACATTATTCCTTGGTGATCTTTTATGCACCCTTTTTTTATCATTTAAAACATTTTTAAACAACAACTTTAAACCATTTCTAAACAACCTTGATACTTGGGTAATAATAGATAATTTTTTTTAAATTATTTTGACAACTACTTATAATAAATTAATTATTATTTTTGTTTGTACTGTGTATCAAATGATAGATTATGCTTAATTTTATTTATTTTGCATTATGTTTACTATTGTACTTCATGCTAAATCTTTGGGCTGTACATACAGTAGGTTTGTTTGTTTGTTTGTTTGTTAATTAGTTCCTTGTTTTTTTTTGTTGTTGTTTATTTATGTTTTTTGCTATTAAATTGTGATGCAACTACAAAAAGGGTTACATATAATTACAACCATTAATGTATTGTTATTTTTTATCCTTATTGTTTATTATTGTTGTTGTTGTTGAATAGTAAAGCTGCCTTTTAGAGTATATTAAAAGATACAATATAAATAGAGTTAATATTATTACCAGTAAGAGGAAGACCAACATGGAATAATATGAATTTGTTTTTCTTTCTTACACACACACACACACACACACACACACACACAGCGGTGGGAGCTTCCAGTTACCCCTGCAGTGACACTTACTGTGGACCGTCTGTCGAGTCGGAGATCGAGGTTCAGAACGTGGCAAACTTCATCCGCAAGAACAAGTCCATCATTAAGGCTTACCTCACCATCCACTCGTACTCTCAGCTTCTCCTCTTCCCATACTCCTACACATACAACGAGGCCAAGGACCATGCCGAGCTGGTAGTGATACACACACACACACACACACACACACACATACATATGATAATAAATAGAGTTTGAACTGAAAATTTTGAATCATGCTAAATAAAGCATTTAATGTGAGAGATTTACAAAGATGTGATGAAATAGAAAGGTTTTTGAAATAGAAATTCTTTGTTATTCCACTAGGTGGCAATATTGAGCCTTCATGTGTGGTGTAAACTCAGCTACTGATGAATGTGTTAATGATGATGTGATGTTTTTGCAATGTTTTCATGTTCTTTCCCTGTACTCTTTCCATTCCCTCACAATAGTTTTTTTTGTTCCCTCACAGTGTTTTTTTTTTCATTCCCTTGCAATAATGTTTGCACCCCCTCACTATTAAATAGTTTTGCCTTCCCTTGTAATAATTTTTGCATTCCCTCATGATAGTTTTGCATTCTCTTAAAATTATTTTGCATCCCTTCACAATAATTTTTGGATTCTCTGATGTGTGTGTTTAGATGGCCGTGGCAACATCTGCATCGGCAGCTCTGCAGAGTCTGCACGGTACTCGCTACACAAGCGGCCCTGGAGCAGCTACCATCTGTAAGTACCACACACACATGCACACACACACACACACGCACAGATCTATCTTCTAAAACTGCTTTATCATGAGTTTGATTTCTTCTTTAGAGAATATAGAACAAATCTAACATTAAAATTGAATTTTTATTTTTTTATTCATTCATACTTTTACTCATTGTTTATTATATTTATTTACTCATATTTTGCATAAAGGAGCATCCAATTAAATGCAAAGCATGTGCTCCAGTGTGAAGCATGTTAAAATAACCCATAGTTGCAGATTAGATTAGCTACATGTGTGTGTTTCAGTGAAGGGAGCTCATGATAAAAAATCCTGATTTATTATTTCAAATTCATCTTACAGTACAACATGTTTTGTGGAATTGACAGAAATACAGTACGCATGCAGTAGTAAGCACCTGTGTAGTAGAGTGTAGTTCAACACATCGGTGAATCTTCATTAAAGTGTTAAATGATTTTTTTTTTTTTTTTTTGCAATTAAGATGAACAAAGTTTATATACAGTAGATATCTTCTGTCCTCTTTCTACTGGAAATTAAAAGTCACTGATTTGATCTTATTTAACCTCATTTAATAAAATCTAGACTAACTTGTGTGTGGTCTGATAAATTTGAAGTTTCACTGCTGCTATCTTTTTTTTTCCTTCATTTTTGTATTTTATATTTTTTGTATTATTTGTACTGCTCTGCTTTGCTTATTTATTTATTTATTTATTTATTGGAAGGATTGAGTAAACGATTATCTACAAGTGTTTTAAAAGGTCCTGTGATTTCATCAGTAGGCTTTCCAAAAGTTGAGATGGTGGCCTGTGATGCGTTCAGCACCCCCATCCAGAGTTCCCTGGGAGAGGCTCCAGGCCCCTATACAGAATAAGAATAATCAATTAATTAAGAGATCAGTGATGTTTATTGTTGTTATGAACAGCCTTAGTAGTCACCACACCACCAGGGGGCGCCATAAATCTTCAAACAGATACTGTATATGGGAAAACAAACATATTTTTATATTATTTGGTGAACATACAGTATATTTTTATTTATCATGCATTAACTGGACACACCTCTTGGTATAGAAGAATATCCATTCATTCATTCATTCATTTATTAATATTATTTTATACCAAGAAGGTGCATCCCGTAAATGCTTGATAAATAAAAATATGTTCACCAAATAATGGTAAAATATGTGTTTGTTTTTCCCCCCACATATCCGTTTGAAAATTTATAGACGAAGGACCAGAAAAAAATTATGGAAGGAAAATTCATGGCGCCCCCTGGTGATCTGGTGTGCTTAAGTGACTACTTAGGATGCTTATAACTATAAAAATCCCTAATGTCTAACACAGAGGATATAAAATCCTGTCTGTCCTCCAGAAGTCTAGTAAAATACACACTTCCTTTCCCATCATGCCCTTTGGACAGTATTTTAATTTAATTTAATTTTATTTATATAGCGCTTTCAACAATGGTCATTGTCTCAAAGCAGCTTCACAAAAAGAAAAAGAAAATTTGAAAAGAAAATTTATGAAAGTGTGTATGTGTGAGAAAAATGTGTCTAGATAATAATGAAATGTCCCTGATGAGCAAGCCAAGGGTGACGGCGACAGTGGCAAGGAAAAACTCCCTGAGATGGCAATAGGA